>JAKSZP010010810.1:0-110007 GCA_022478985.1 Massospora cicadina
GCCCAATTAAATAAGATGGCTGCTAACACTAAAGTAGTTGATGGTGTTTTAGTAAACAAGGTGGCACCTCTTTTCTGCCCTATCTCCGCCCTTCCCTTCATACTGAAACTATCATGGAAGCCCATAAAACCCTTGGACATGGGGCTATAAAGAATATCCTTGAGTTGCTAAAAACCAAATGCTACTGGGAGAATATGGTTAAGTCCATTCATGATGTTTTGGAAATTTGCTTCACCTGCCATTCCCAGGACAAGTCTAATCCCCACTTTAAATTTGAGCTCATAGCCCCTGGGACTCCTTTTGATACTGCTAGCATCGATGTTGTAGGGCCATTACCTGTGTCTGCCTATGGCCATCGCTATATTATCCTTGCCATTGACCACCTAACCAAGTGGGTTGAGGCCACTTCAGTCCCTCACGCTACTGCTAGAGCTACTGCCCTCTTTCTGTACCAACACATATTCTCCTGTCACGGTTGCCTGCGTGTACTTTTATCATACAATGGCACAAATTTTATCTCTTCTATAGTCAAGGAATTAGCTCCTTTGCTAGCTATAAAGCACATCTTCACTACAACATATCACCCCATCACCAATGGCGTGGTAGAGCATGCTAATGGTACTTTAATTTCCATTCTACAAAAGTTAGCTGCTTCAGACCCTGTGCATTGGAATGATTTTCTCCCTAGTGCCTTATTGGCATACCGAGTTAGCTATCACAGGATGATTAAGATGTACCCTTTCCAAGCCCTATATGGGCGCGAGCCACTTTTGCCTTCCAGCCTTCATCCTATCCTTAAATCAGCTAATCTAAGAAATGTAGAGCTTACCCTGCGACAGCTAACTGATGAGATCATATGTCTCCAAGATATGGATAATGGATCCATAAAAACTACCAATTTTACAGAAGGGGTTCAAGCTAATGAGCGCCGACCTGCGCTACCTGAATACTCTTTAGGAGATCTAATCTTGTTCTACAACCATCGCCCTGGGGGTAAAACTTATAAGCTTGCCACCACTTGGTCTGGTCCTTATTGGGTGATACACCGTAGGGGGCCTGATACTCTATCACTGCTACTGGTACTGGCACTGTAGCTAATCGCGTCCATAGCCATTTTCTGTGCAAGTACTCTCCCCCTCAGCAAGATCTTGAGGGGGTGTTGTTGGAATTTAACCTGCTCCCACTCAATTCAATTCAAATTTCCCTACCTCTGATACCTCTGCAAAATTTCCTCTCACAGAGCATTATTTTCCATCCCCTAATCAACTTGTTAAATGAAATCCTGCCATTGACTCCCCCCTGATCAACATCAGGGTGCTGAAGAACTTTCCGGTGGAGGACGTCACTACCCTGAAAGGATTAGGAGGAAAACACTGCCTATAAATATCCGCGCCTTTTCTTAAATAAAGTTACGTTTTTTATCTTCAATTTGTTCTTAGTTTTACAAATTTCTAGAGCCTCTGTACATCAAGCTCCTCTCCAGCCATCAACTTCACCAGTTTTAGTACAGTAGGTCCCTCGCCGCCTATCCCCAAGCTTATAGCAAATTACCAGCCCCTACATTTAGGATTCTTAGCTCTCCCTGCTGTCTAATAGCTGCGGGACATTTTATCTCATAAATTTTGGTACGCTTTGGAGGAACTATTGCCCTCAGCTACCCTATCCCAACAAAGAGACTGCCTGATCATTACAAAGACTTTTCACGCCCAAAGAAAAGATATTTTCCTTGGAGATAACCTCTTTTCCGCCAATAGATTTGCCCTGGTGAGCAAACGTCATCTAGGAGATACCTCTGGTGCTATTAGAACTAATAATTATGTAGCTTGGAAGAACTAGTTTTGAATTTTTAGAAAAACTTAAAAGTGCCTAAGCAACTACAATTACATGCACATACTGCTGTGCAGCATCTTTCAGTGTGAGTAAGTTAAGCAAAATAGTTGGGTTTTGAACTTCATGAAAAAGTGAGTGTGAGGGTCTGGGATATCTTGCAATTTTAGAGGTACTGTTAGTGGCAATTATAGGTATAGTTTTCACCTAATGGATTCCCTTCAAATAAAAAGCATTAAGTGTGGCCCTTGCATGGCCTTAAACAAAAATAAAAGTAACTTTTTTTTTCATAGTAAAATTTACTATGAAAAAAACTGGAAGTCTTAGTTAATAAATTTTTATGTAATAAAAAAATTTACAATAAACTAACACCCTACTATTAATAGGGCACTGAGCTTTTCTTTTCTGTAACAATCACATTAGTTATAAAGATTCAATTCAAACAGCAAATTTTAATCACACAGGAGAGATAGGCGATATCAACAAAATAAATCTAAATTGGGTGAAAGTCATATCAGGCAATGTGCAGAACAGTGTGCCAAAGGGCAAGGAACGCCCTGAGGGGGACTGGGAACCAATGCCGCTAAGAAACTGCAAACTCAGACACCATCTGGGTTTGTGAAATTCACTACCAAACAAAAACTATACTTATTAATTAAATACTCATAACCCCTATCACTGGTAGAGCATGGGCTCCACTCTTCCTAGGGCTTGATTCTCCAACTTTGTGGGAGAAAGTGGGTGAGGCACAGGCCTCACTTTCCCCCCACATGGTGTATGTTACCACCCATACAATCCACCGCAGCTGGATTGACATGGGTTTTGAAACTGAAGAAGATGCATACGCCAATGCAAAAGTCTATGTCAAAATTTCTCTCCCCAAAGGCAAACAAATTGTGTGTACCACGCACCAGATGGAACAAAGAAAAAACTTTGTTCATCTCTTTCAACTCTCTTCCAACCAACCTCACCAGAAAAGTAATTGAGGAGGAGCTCCAAGATGGACTTGCCAGATAAGGAGAGATTAAACAATTTAAACTACAGCGGTTTCATCAGATGCTGAACCTGTGCACAGGTAAGGCAATAGCTGTGATCAACCTGCTCCCTGAGGTGGCCAAGGACCTCACAAAGATCCCACGCACAGCGGTGTTTCACATCCCAGATGGGGGCATGCCAAAGGTATTCCATGTCACACCAGAAAGTGCACTGCCATACTTCAAACACAGCAGTGCATAGGGTCACAAGGTTCACGCATGCCCCATGAAGGAGGGCATAATGGTCCCAGACTTATGCAATGGCACCATAGATGAGGATAGTGAAGACTTCACCAAAATAATAGACAAAAACCACGCCTTCCTCTGGGAGAGGATGTGTAATACATTATCATAAACCCAGTTTCACCCAAAGTGTAAAATGGCACAGAAGGCCTGCAAACGGGCAGCGTCCATGGCTGCATCACTTGCAGCTTCCTCCATCACCCCCTGCTAAATTTAGGAGGACATAGAGGAAATTAACTGAGCCAACCAATCATATTAGAATACCCAAGATGAAAACTTATCAACAATTAGACCAAATCACCACATGGTACCAATCAAGAAAATTTAGCCAGATAATTCAGCTCCGCCATTAATGAAAATGTGGGACACACATTAACAAATTTGAACCTCGCAACTACAGAAAGCAACCAACACGTTGCACTGGACCACCATGAGTCACAAGCGGAAGAGATTGAATCAAACTACCAATGGCAAGAACTGCACAAAAATTGGCAAAGGGTGAGGGATCAAACAACTGCACAGGTGGTACAGGCCCAATAACATGGCTGATGTACTGGAAATGGTGCAATGGGATAGGGCTGGACAGCCCTCCCAACCTCTCCTGAGGTGCTGCAAACACCTCAGTGTAAATAGAGATGTTAAACATCGTGGGAGCCAGGTCTCAATTGTCCCAAGCCAAAAAGCTGGACTTCCTGCAGAAACCCCATTTAGATATCTTGTCCATCCAAGAAACCCACTGTCTAGAGGGGGAAGAGGGATCCTGGTCAGCCAGGGTCTCACCATCCCAATTGGTATGGATGTCCTACTGTGGGGTGGTCATCCATAATCACAAAAAATTAAAAATCACTAACTCGTTTTCATATCTACATGGCTCCATCCTGGTAGCAATGATTTACATGCCAGAATGACACAATTTTGATAGCATGCATCTATGCCTTGTGCACTGCAGTCAATAGGAAACAATTCCCCCAAGATCTTTCCAACACTCGCCCTCCCACCAGACACCATTCTAATGGGCGACTTCAACTGCTGGGCCAACCCTGACATGGACCAATGGCCTTATCCCAGGGGATACCCCCCAGGGCACATCAAAATTATGATCAATGAAGCCATCCCTCAGCTTATACAACACCCTCCTCGCCCCCAGGTCACCGCTCCTCCCCCATATGACTTGCCTCAACATATGCAAGGGAACGCTCATCTCAATGAGCCACATCAACTTCATCCTCACTCCAAAACCAGCTGCTTGAACCTTTTAACTTCTCGACCAAAAAAGATAAACTTCTCTGACCGCCAACTCATTTTGGTGCAGTTTTTGCCAACTTGCACTCCAGCACAGGCGTCAAACTGAAGGAAGTTGCACCGGGAAAATATAAAAGTGCCCAAAATATCTGACTGTGTCAAAAATGAGGCCACAGTCCCAAATTCGGGACTTCATTCATATCAGACCCCATTGCAACCTGGGCAAATTTAAAAGTTGAATTAAAAAAAACTCTCTATCTTACCTCGCATAAGTACACCTCAACCCAGCTACAATCATGTGAACCTTAGCGGAACTAGATTACCCCGAGCTCAACACCCTGAAGTCTGGCTACAGCCCCATCTGGGGGTGTAAATGGGCGGAAATATCTGCCTACCTAAATGCCCTCATCTTCAAACACCAGCACAGATTCAAAGTTTTGAGAAAAGGTAAGCTCATAAATGAAGGAAAACCCTGCTCAATAAACTTCTTCTGCCAATTTACTCCAGCGGCAACCAGCCTGCATGCTCACAGGTCCACAAAAGTGACGGCATTGTGGCAACTGACCCAGTGGAGTTCAAGTCAAAAGTACACCACTACTACGCCAAACTTTACCGTGATACTCCAACTGACCCCCAATAGAATAAAAAAATTATACATACTGCTGGAATAAAAGCACACCACTGGACTATAGCCTCTTTAATCTAATCACACAGGAGGACTCTGGGACACAGTCCGCGGTGTACCACATAGGATATGCCCAGGGCCTGATGGGATACCCTACGAATTCTACAAAAAATACTTCAAGCAAATCGCCACCCTCCTCTTGTAATCAATGAACCAGTGCCTGCTGGAGACACGCCTCCTACCTGGAGGCCAGAACTCCTATGTCATAACCCTGTTTAAAAAAGGCGACAAACTGTACCTGGCCAACTGGCGCCCAATTTTACTCCCTAACACTGATACAAAACTATCAACAATAATTTTAGCCACCAGATTAGGCACAATAGCTTTTAAAATACTGTCACTCAACCAGTTTGGGTTCATACCAGGGCGTTCAATCTGGACCAAGATATACTCCATCGCCAACATATGACAGTTCAAAAAACTGGAGCCTTGGCATTCCTAGACCAGGAGAAGCCATATGACCGCGTTAGTTGGCTGTACATGAAGGAATTCCTAAGCGCCTTCAAACTCCCACCCAGATTCATAGACTGTGCAATGCTCCTTACAGAGTTAACACCCATGGCTGTCTATGGCCCTGGCTTTCTGACCAACAAAATGACACCACGCATAGGGCTCAAACAAGGGGACCCCCTCAGCCTACTGCTTTAAAACTTCAGCATTGATCCGCTCCTTTACATCACTGACTCACGCCTCATGGGCATCACTGGACAAGGTCAACCAACAGTCGAGATATTAGCCTTTGCGGATGAATGTGTGGCAGGTATAGCTAACAACAATTATGCCCAACAGCTGAATTCACCCTGGATGAGTATTATACTGTGAGCAACGCGTTACTCAACAAAAAGAAAACAAAAATAATCTTCTTAGGCAAGTACACTAACTTCTAGACCACAACACCCAAAACCCCACAGTCCCCACAAAGAAACAACCCAAATTATCCTACCCTTCTCATCATCTTCCTCAACCAACCATTTTCGCCACCTTGGGATATAGCTGGAAACAGGGGGGTATGCCAATGAGAAAAGTGAGAACAACCTACTACAGCGGATGTCCAACCGCATCGCCTCCCTTAAGGGAAGACCCCCAGGACTAATGGGGTATGTAATGGTTGCCAACTCACTAATTCTTTTGATGATGTGGTTCCCCACCCACGCAATCTCCTTCTCACCTTCATTCATATCCTCAGTCTGCGCACTTATCTAGGGATGGCTGTGGTCTGGGTCCCGGCCACCTGTACAAGTGGAACCACTCTTTGGAACATGTTCCAGCGGTGGCATGGGCCTAATAGACTTTGAAGACCTCGCCAACCGCATATTGGGCACGTGGATAGAGGTAGTCCTAGCTCCAAACCTCCAACAACAGCACTTGTCTAGAGCGGTGAGGGCCAACTTTGCACAAGCGCTCAAACTATCCAACCCACGCAACCCATCCAGCCTGCTCACATACCTTGCAAACTGCCCCAATGCAGCGGGCCCACATGGAACCCCCCTCACTTCAAACGCCTCCTCTATACCATTTGGCACATAGTATGGACCGTCACTCACACAGGAACTAGTCAGGGAAGGGGAAAGACCAGAGCTTGCTTTACGCTAAGGAAACTAGACAACCACCCCCAGAGGGACACAAACAACGCGACCCCACTCATTGAAAGAATTGACTAACTGGATGTATTAGATATCCCTATGATATCATGACACAGAAGGCAATATGGAGGCTGACACATCATCCACTCCTCCAGCCAAGGGTAAGAGCTAACACCTGGCGTTGCCTCATAAGAACCTAAAAGACATCAGATCGCTCCAACTCTCTTCATGAAACTTGCACAGTGTGCAGAGGGGACAGCACCCTACACCACTGCCTTGAAGCATGCCCCCATCTAGAGCCATATGGCGGGAATTTGCGCGTCTGCTTAAAACCAACAATGACCAGGAGTTGTCAATCTCCAGAAGCCTCCTCAAGCTCCAACCTAAACCCCTGATATGACCCATACTCCACTCCCTGATAGTCGTCATTGCAATGTGGACAATCTACACCATAGCACTGGATGCCTTCAAGGGAACTGTGCCGACCATCCATGGGACAATCAGCAGGTTTCACCTACACTTGCTGGAACACTTTCAAGCTTGGCTATACAGATACATGAGGCCAAAGCAACAAAGACTTGTTGAATCATGGTTTCAAGTCTTGTTTCTGCATATGGAACCCTTCCTTCATAACTGCTCTAGAATAGGGGAAGCTCCCTTGGAGTAGGGCATCCAACCCCCTTACACCTGGCGGTACCAGCTGGCAACAAGAGTAGCTCATCTACTCTGGGGTGTCTAAATCTCGCTATACTTCACCTCCCCATATCCCATTACATATAGTTCATATCAGTATTATCCATCCCCTGGTTGGCTTGCCTCAGTTAAATAAAATTAATAGTTTACTGAATTTAAGGTTGGATAGAAAGATGGGCTTAGATGAGTAAAAGTGTTCTTTATTGGAATTATCACGAAAATTGACAAACCTAAATGAGGTTACAAACAACATGTTTCTGATAATGCATATAGCAATGAAATTTAACCAGCTACTTTATTTTTAAAGGGGCTATTCATGCTTTAAACACAAAAAGTACTTCTTACTGCTCAACATCACTTTTGAGAAATTTTGAAAAAACAGTCGATTTTCCACCACCACCTCACCACATCAATTTCCCAATTTACATCCTCAGATCCAGCACCTGCTAGCATTTACCGCCCAGAAGGCAAACTCATGAATACTGGATCATTCAGTCTGCCAAATATATCTGGCCACTATGTCCCTCCAAGGGACTTAGCACTCCACCTTGCACAAATCCACCCAACCCGCCCCCATTCATTAGCCCTACCTCAATCCACTATCCGCTTTTGCCTCTGTGTTGAGTATGGACGTCTCTTCCCATATGCTTACAAAGCGATAATCGAGCTAGAAACTGCCACCTTTGCACCAGTAGGATTTATAGACTTCTGCCCTTACAAGGGCTATTTTGATATAGGCTTCCCCACCAAAGAAAACTTGGCCGCTGCAGCATCTACGCCCTTAATATACAAAAACACCCCCATTACCACCACCCAAACTCGTCTCCCAGATTATACCACATTTATGGTGACCTTTAAGAACCTCCCCTCACACCTTCTGTCAAGAGAGTGTCTGTAACTCTCTCGTTCCCAGCAAGGTGATGGGGGATGCAAACCCACATTGCTAGGGAACTAGCCATTAGGAGAATGGGTAGGAAGGCACCTAAAACGGTGCCAGTGCAAAGGGTACCCCAGGCAAAGGTATAAAGAGCAACATATAATACCAGGTAAGTAAGGAACATCACCGCTTGAGTGGACCCCATAGGGGCGTCCATAATCAAGTGTAGCTTGGCGTCAGGGGGCTTGGGTGCCTCGGACTGAAGGGGACCTGGGCGGCCCACAGGAGCCCCTGGAATTTTGGTAAATTGCGAGATAAGGTAGTGGCCCACATGGTTGGAGACCTCCCTGAAGAGGTCCACCACCAAGTTTGCCCAAGGAACCATTGGTGATAAGCAGTTAAATGGCAGGGGCGGATCTGAAGAGTTTTACACAACTCTTCCCAAAAGACGGAGGTGAACTGGGGTCCCCAGTCACTAATGATTTCTTGAGGAACCCCATGAAGCGCAAATACATGGGCGACGAAGAGCCTGGCCATTTCAGCGGCAGTTACCATTGTTCTGCAAGGAATAAAGTGGGCGAACTTTGTAAAGCGGTCCACCACCACCATGATTGCATCATACCCATCTGAAACGGGTAACTCCACAATGAAATCCACTGATAAGGAAGTCCAGGGCCCTTCAGCCTTTTGGACTGGTACCAGCACCCCTGCTAAAGGTTGCCAATTGGGTTTCATTTGATTGCAGATCAGGCACTCTTTACAGTACCGCCCTACCTGAACAGGCAAGCCCTTCCAATTGTAAGTGCGTCGTATCAACTCCAAGGTCTTTGCTTTTCCAGGATGACCAACGGTGATTCCATCATGATGGTCCTGGATGATCTCCAGGCGTAGTGGTCCAGCAGGAACCCATAGGCGCCCCTGAAACCACACCATCTCATCCTTCATGTGATAACCCCTTGATAAGTCCTCCTGATTCAGGGCGCTCTTAGCAAGAACAACAGCATATTCGGCTGATAATGGCTGAGAAAGAACTACCTACCTAAACATGCTATATTCTGCTGCATTTTCCAAAGGCATGAGCGCTGGCGTATGTACCATGGACTTAGGAAGTTGAGGCAGAATCATACTTGGTGGAATCATCAACTGGGTGTTGTGAATCTCTACCTCCTTTGGATTGGGAGCCAAAGCAGGGTTGCAGCTCAAAGCATCCGCCAAACCATTCTCCTTGCCCTTGGTGAACTCATAGGAAAATGTAAATAGGGCAAGGGTCTCATGCCAACGGGTCTGACGTGGTGTTAGAACATGTGGAGCATGGTAGTACAACAGGGCTCGGTGGTCTGTGTGTACCCAGAATGGTTAAAAAGAGCCATGTAAATGGTGACGCCAATAAATCAGCGCCTCCACCACTGCTAATAACTCCTTGTCATATACGGCGTAGTTTAACTCATGCAGAGACATTTTCTCAGAAAAATATCCCACAGGATGCTTGGACCCATCTTCACCCACCTGTAACAGGGCAGCCGCAATGGCTAAGTTGGAAGCATCTGAGGACACAATGAACTCCTTTGCAGGATCAACATGGCGAAGGATGGATGTGGATAACAAGGTGCACTTCACCGCTTGGAAAGCATCCTCCAAAATGGGGGACCACTGAAGCACCTTGGCCCCGCTAGCCTTATATAAGGGAGCTGCCACCTCAGAGAGATTGGGTGTGAACTTCTTGAGGAACGTACATGTCCCCAAAAAGCTCCTCAGTTCCTTGACAGAGGGGTAGGCCACTCACGAATAGCCTTCTCCTTGTCTGGAGTTATCATATGGCCCTGGTCAAAAACGACGTTGCCCAGAAAAGTAACCTGGGACTTGAAGAATTCGCATTTACTAATCTTGAGGGTAAGGCAAGCGGCCCTCAATCTCTCCACTACTTGTCAAAGGTGTACTGCATGTGACTCATGATTGGGGGAAAACACCAGAATGTCATCCATGTAGGCAACCGCACATACCCCCAACAAGTCTCCCAACGCAGCATCAATGCGGCGTTGAAAGATGGCAGGGGCATTCTTAAGCCCAAAGGGCATAACCTGGAACTGGAAAATTCCTTTTCTGGTGCGGAATGCGGTTAACCATTCCTGGCCCTTCTTTATCCGGATTTGATTGAATGCATTGAGGCAGTCCAGCTTGGAGAAGACCTTCGCCTTCTCCACATAGCGCGCAATCTGGGAATCTAAAGGGATGGGATGGAGGTCAGGTACAGTCACATTGTTTAAATTTCCATAATTGACACATGGATGTAAAGTTCCATCAGCCTTCTCCACAAAGAGCAGTGGGGAGCAAACAGGGGAGGTACGCTGAAAGATGGCACCTTTGGCCAACTGCTCCTTCACCCATACATCTAAAACCTCTTCCTCCCGGACAGTCAATGGGTATATGGGGGAAGAAATACGCACCAGATCCACAGTAAGTTTAAATTCACAATCAAACTCGGAATGTTCTGGTTTTTTGATAGCTTGAAAGTGGTCAGACAATATATAAGAACCTACCTGGAAATTGACTGACTCCATGATGTTCAGTGTGGGATACCTTGAGATGCCCCACCTCTAACCATACCACCTGGTGAGTAACTCAACTCAAGGTAGTCAGCAAAGTTTTGGTCAATAAAATTATTTGAAGCACCAGTATCCACCAAAATAGTTGTGCTGAACTTTCCATAAGAGGATGTAAGGGTAGCAGTCAACAAGAAGTATCCAGAATGGGATTTATTCAACGCAGAAAACGCCATCAACTCACCAGAAAATTCTTCCTCTGGCTTGAACAAGCCATCAGGGTATGTTTTGGAATCATAGAAGGGGAGGGATAGTGGGCCACTCTTACTACTGAGGCCACATATCCCACCACACCTTCTGCAGGTGCATACACATCTTTATATTTATAACAAAGTTCATTTTCCACTTCCTGAGAGCCCCTAATCATGGTAGGGGTCAAACGAGGGTTCTCAGGAGTAATCTGATATACTGAAATGGGGTCCTCATCCAGACCATAAGAGCAAATAAATGGTTCAGTTTGGGATAAATCGTTTGCATTATAAAACGCGTTTTCCAGTTCTAACAAACCCATACTCACTCTGAGGGTTCGGTGTGCATTGCTATCCAAGGCCATCACCCCCAAGCCTAGAGCCAATGCCTCGGCATGCACCTCAGAAATGTGTTGGGGAGAGAAAATGATAACAGAATCCTTTTTTTTGCTAAATTTGGATTTGGACCCTCCAATGTTCCCAATTTCCACCGAGATGGGGAGGAAATCAGTGGAAAGCATCTCACAATTCAAGGAAAATCACTAGTTGAGGAAGCGCTATTTATAGGGATGACCATGGGTGACATCATTGTGGCAGAATCATCTGAAACCTTTACTTCATTCTCAGGGCTAGACCCCTGTACAGTTCCAAATTTAGAAGAAGTAGAAGGATTAGAAGGATAAGATTCCCTCATTTCCAGAGGCGCGCGCGACTTTTCAGCTTCTGTATTTATATGATTTGATCTGATGATGGCCAAATTACCTGGCCCCTTCTGGGTTGGGGCGGAGAAACTACCCCAAAGGGTTTCAACAAGATGATCAAATTTGGAAGGAGGCGACTGCCAAATTGGGGAGTTTCACATTGATATGTCCAAGGTTGAATGGAGAAATGACGTTTTAACTTTGTCAGTTAATGGCAAAGCCTGGGCTTTTTGCAGAATTCACTCAAGTATACTTTCATTGGACGACCCACTTGACGCAGAGAAAAGAACTCAAAGAAGGAATGGAGGGATGCTTCATCAGGTTGATTCTGCTCCAAGACCTGTTCCAAACCCCCTATTGCCTGCCACAAGAGCGGCTGTGTGTGGAGTACCACAAAAACCCAGTCACCCGCCTCAGGAGACAACTGGGACAACAGATCCACTCCTTGCAAAAGTGGACATGAACTAGATGAATTGTTTTTTCCTAACGCGGGTTTTGGCTCAAGGGAAGCTAAGGCCTGATGAATTTCTGAGTAAATCTTGGGAGAAAGGTGGGGAATCACAATATTAGGATCATGAAAAGTCTGAGACCACCAGGTACAAGCAGGAAGGGTGGGCACTTCCCAATTGGTAGTTGCAAGAATAACGCCGAGATGCACCAATACAAAACCAAATGAGAAAACTGTGGTGAGCACCATCGTGGCAGTGACAAATGGCCAGCGCACCCAATTTACTAATAATGAAAGTCCCACACAGATAATTCTTATGCACATATAATAAAAAGGTTGGTCAACTAATGTCAAGAGAGTGTCTGTAACTCTCTCGTTCCCAGCAAGGTGATGTGGGATGCAAACCCACATTGCTAGGAAACTAGACATTAGGAGAATGGGTAGGAAGGCACCTCAAACAGTGCCAGTGCAAAGGGTACCCCAGGCAAGGGTGTAAAGCAACATATAATACCAGGTAAGTAAGGAACATCACTGCTTGAGTGGACCCCAGAGGGGCGTCCATAATCAAGTGTAGCTTGGCGTCAGGGGGCTTGGGTGCCTCAATCTGGAGGGGGCCTGGGCGGCCCACAGGAGCCCCTGGGATTTTGGTAAATTGTGAGATAAGGTAGTGGCCCACATGGTTGGAGACCTCCCTGAAGAGGT
Organism: Massospora cicadina; assembly: GCA_022478985.1. Lineage (NCBI taxonomy): Eukaryota > Fungi > Entomophthoromycota > Entomophthoromycetes > Entomophthorales > Entomophthoraceae > Massospora > Massospora cicadina. Next base: position 12,824 of record JAKSZP010010810.1, read on the forward strand.
CCACCACCAAGTTTGCCCAAGGAACCATTGATAAAAAATGTAAAATAATGGGGGTTTTATTTAAGAAAAGTCGACCAACAAGGAATGTTGGTTGCAAAAACATATTTAAAGTGAACTGGGGAAATTCAGGTTCTGCGGAAGTGCGCCCAAGCCTTGATGCTCTAATAAACAGACGCTTCTGTCCGTTTTAGTAAAATACACTGAAAGTGCCTTCACTCAAGTAATCGATTGAAGTCATATTTTACCCAAGCTCAAAATTTCATAACCTGAGCGGGACTTGAACCCTTGCTCTCCAATAAACTGAATCAAACTGTCATCATTTATAATGTAAATCATTCGTTTTAGTGCCTGGGCCAAGATCAGAGGCTGGGCGCTTTGCACCCCATTAGTATCAACCTGGGCATGCTTGGCTTGCACCCAGCGTTAAATCTAAGGTGTGCTTCAGGTCAGGGAGAGCCTGAAGTTTCACCTTCTGGGCCTCCTGTCACCCAGCCTTATCTCTAGCATCAGTTCCTACTATAATGTCATCCAACCATGACACCTTCCCCTCAAACACTTTATGAAGAATTGATGATGGGGCTGTCCAAATATGGTACAAACCCCATCCTCCACTTCCTTGTCCCAAGTGGAGCTGAGCAGTTAGCGGCACCACATGCAATGGCTACCATTACCCCCACCAGTTGAACATAGCCCAGAACATCCCATTGCATACCTACATCCCATATTCACCTGACCATTTCTTTTGGGCTCACATCAACAACGGCCACACAGTTTGCCCCCTCTACCATAAATTGGACCATACCAAAAAAGCACTTTGATACAATTTAAACTCTGCAAAAACTGCCAACTCCACCCATGAGGCCACACCAACAGCGTTTGAGTGTGAATTTTAGCTGCTCTCACCCCCTTCAGGTTGTGCGCTTAATGAATCAGCAGCAAAATCTGGCAACCAAATTCAAGCCGGCCAATTTACACCCATGCCAACCAATTGAGAGCAGGTTTGGACTTAAATTAGATCCAAAAATTTTCCCGCCCCAAAACTTACCCAACCACAGCCACCTATCACCAAATAAATCCAAGTCAATTAAAATCCCTAGAACTTATTAGATGAAGTGACTAAATCTGGTAAAATTGTCCCACCACCTGATTATCCAATTTATTTAGAACCTTATCTGAATTCAGACTTTGATGCCTCATCCCCGCCCAACCAAGATGTCCCCAAACCCAATGCTATCTCATACCAAAATGATCGCCAGCTTGCCAAGGCCGCAGTGGACTCACCCAAAAATTGCCATCTTTGTAAAGCTGTGAAAAAATCTGTTGCTGAATTTAAAAAAAGGCTGCACCCCCCTTGTTTCCCCCAATCTTTCTCCTATTGCAAGAGGAAATCACATGCCTCTACAAAACTTACACCACTGCTGTCAAACATTTCAATGAACTGGCAGTGATTTTTCCCCATCCACACATGTCACCAGAGCCAACATTGTGAAATTATCCCAACTCCCGGCGCCCAAATTCAAGCTGAACACCATGTTGCCAAACTTATGGAGGCTTTGATCCAGGCCTAAATTGTAAGTAACAATCTCAACAATTATCTAATTCACCTCAACCCTCATCCCGCAGATGCCCCCAACCCCCTCACTATCAACATCAATCCACTTCTTCAATGCTAAACACAAGGATGATTCACCAGATCCCCCTCCCCCTCCAACATGGTGGGATAAGCAGCTTGCCACTGTGCCACCTGGTAGGTTGTTTTCTCATCTATTTTGTGTTTCTTGATGCTCGTTTAGGGCGGTTAAATCATGTTTTGGTTGGTTTAGTTTTGAAGTTTCTGTTTTAGTATTGTCCGTCACCTGGTCATCTTGCATCAGTTAACTAAAAATATGCTTTAAACACTTAATTCTGCTTTGTTACCTTCCAAAATTGGCACCTTGACAAATTTCTAATGTTGCACTTTTTCATCTGATTCATACATTATTTTTTAGTTTTAGTAGAGACCAACCCATAGTGGGGGTCATCCACATGTTTTTATTTGCGGATGCCAATTAAAAGTGATTTAAGAAAATCTAACATGGTGCATCAGCATTGAGCCTAAGTGTCCAAATTATAAGGGGAGGAGGGTATAGGGGGATTTTCATCAGACGCTGGTTGCTTCAGATGGCGGACAATGGCAGACAAAATGGGGGTTGGAGAGTCAGTAGTATGAGTCATATGGAAGAATAAATGAGGATTGTCCTCATTGATAAGTCTGTGATGTTTATTGCATCAACGTATTGAGAAGCTGGTGCTAAGCCAAAGTAATAAGTTTGGGAACACATTAAATGACTCAATGCGCTGGTAAGTTTGGGGTAGTTGGTATCAAAAATGGAAAGTTTTTCCACATTGACGCATGTGTGGCCCATGGCAAATGTGAGACCTTCTATAATACTTTAGCATTATAAATGAAATCATGGGGGAATTAGGGTGGGAAATTCCCATGCTAAGTGGCTCCATCGCCACATGGAGTGATTGGTGGAGGAGGGTGTTGACTGAGTCATCTGCTACATCAACAGCCATTTTATGTACTGTTTTATATAAAGGCAGGCCCTTTTAATGGCAGAAACAGGAGTTGAATTGGGGTAATATGTTGTTTGGATTTTCCCCACCTTTACAGCTTCCTAGGTTATCTGCTGGTTTGCTAGGGGATAAGTCTCACTAGAGAATGAATCAGATATTGGTTGACCTCAATTTTGGGTTAATAATGTCCAGGGTATTTTTGGGTAATTTTCCAGGTTTTAATCCATTGGGGATCAATCCATGCAAATGCCTCAGATCTCATTGGCAGAGTTGCTGACGGAATTGATGCATCAGATAGTTGTTTGTTGATTAATTATTAGGTGCACTGATTGGGATTAGTCAGGTTTCATCACTAACTGATTAGGAATTTAATCATTAGTTGTGAGGCAAATGATGCCACCTGCAACTAGAAAATCAATCAGTTGGTTTGTGACCCAATATATTGGGTAAAGAGACCTATTACCTAAGCAGATCACTAACCAAATGTGGTTAGTTTGCTGTGATTGAGCGGGAATGTTAGGGACACATTTTCTGGCTCTTTTTCATTTTCAGGTCTCTGGGATGTCTATGGAGGGTCCTTAGCCCAATGGAGAAGACCATCACCAAAATAGACTTTGAAGAGTAATTCAATGGCAACAGCTGCCATTTAATAGCTGAGGTGCCAACCAAGAAGATGAGCGTTGAATTCACACTATAAATTCCCTAGTAATTTTATTAATAAAGCAGTAGTTAACTTCTCTTTCAATTCGCTCACTTTTGGTCAAACTGTAGTTTAAAATTTAGTAAAAACAGTACCACTCAACGTTGCCTTATTCAAGTTTCCTATGTCAATGCATTTGACGCTTGCTTCCCCCATGTGGGGCAGTGGTGTGCCACCTCCTAGTGTTTTTTGGCCATTGCTGAAAAATGCTCAGGCTGGATTGGCTAGCCCTTCAAATTCTTCAACACGCTATGTACCACCTAAGGACTTAGCCTTACATCTTTCCTGAACCTAGGTGGTGCCACGCTTCCCCCTTGTGCTCCTCTGGAGCAACATGCAATTTGGCCTTCAGATCAAATATTGCAAGCTGTTCCCATATTCAGATAAAGCCATAATAAAATTATCCCAAGATGTTATAAGCCTGCAGGCTTATCAACTTCCACCCCTTCAAAGGGTATTTTGATCTTGGCTTCTCAAGTGAAGCTAACGCTGCAGTAACAGCTACCATCCCCTGGTGTTCCAGGGCACCCCCCTTCCAACTACTTGTACCCGTTGCCCACTGATAAAACTCTTGTGTTTCAGTTCTCAGGAATCCCTACCCACCTACCACCTGAAATTTTAGTTAAAAATTATTGCTGGATTATCAGAATATGGTTCTGATCCCATAGTACAATTTTTGGTTCCCAATGGAGCCACTCGCCCTGTAGACCCCATGACTTTGTGACTATTTGTCCAGTATCAACAGAAATAGCCCTCTCAATCCCCCTCACACCATTATCTCCTCTGCCCCAGAACATCCTTTTTGGGCCCAAGTGGATGGAGGGCGCACCATTTGCCTTACCTGTTTTGAACTGGACCATTTGAAACGGTGCTGCCCCTCCATCTCATGAGCTGTGGCATCCACACCCAACTCTATGCACGATGACCTCATAGCTTATCCAACTATATTTTTTGAATGGGGCACTATTGTTCCCCCTCCTCCCCCAAAGTGGTAGCCACATCAACCACTGAATCAACAAACCAAAAATTACCTCAACAAACCTCTTCTCCTGAACTCACCAATCAGGAGCCAGACTGAACTAAAGTAAGTTCTAAACCATCCTTCCAGCCAAATGCAACAGATAACCCATATGCAAATAGCCCAATAAAATTCAACAAAATTCATGGGATTATTTGGTTGATGTTGATGAATTGGGTGAGCTTATAACTGAATCCAAATGGGCTGGGCCCCTCCATTTGAAATTTTACCTCAATACTGATTACGCGGCCCTATTCCCAAAGCGCCATTATGCGCCTTGCCTTGATGCCACCCCATTCAAAAGTGACCACCAACTAGATGAAGAGGCAGTTGCCTCCCCTGAATGTTGCCCAACCCATAAAGCCATTGCAAAATTAGTTGCAGTACTGTCTACAGGCCTGCCACCTCCTATCCTACCTAGTACCCTGCTTCCAAAACAGAAAAAAGACCATCTCTGATACTATCAGGTGGCAAATTCAACTGTTCAAAAAGTTGTGGCAATTGCAAAGTTCATCCCAAAGACCTGCATTACATGAAACAACCTTGAAACCTTCGCCACCCTATCTAAAGTACGCCTTGAGATGGAAAAAGCACTTGCAGACTATAGTTCCACCTTCCTCATCACAAATATTGAGTTGCAAGCACCCATTTGTTATACCAACCCCCATTTACATGATGCGCCCACACATTGCTATCAGATTTGTGCCACTACATGTCCACAACAAATTAGGAAGAAGAGCTTTCCAATCCCCCTTCTCCCATCACCATAGATGAATTTTGGTTTCCACTTCTGACTTGGTTGGTGTTTTTTGTTTGAATAATGTGGCAGTACTAGTGGACCCATCCGTCTCATTTTAACTTATTTTATTTTATTGTTGGATTTTAGCTCTTTCTAGCATTGGTAATGTCCGTCCCCTGGTCGGCTTTCCTCAAGTTAAATAATAGAGCAGATGGTTAATATTGCAAATATCATCTGTGAGTTCTATTCATCTTTAGTTAATTATTGCTGTAGTATTATAGTTGTGGACTCTTTTGTGTAAATAAAGATTAAGAATCAGATATCTGAAGAAGAAAAGCAGACCTTATATAACAGATCTCCGCTAACTCTGCGTGATGGGAAATAAAGCTGGGAATCTCTGAATCTGAGAGTGGATTAAGTTTAGCTGGGATAGGGAAGAGGTCCCTAATTGTTAAGATAATCAGTATTTTGTGGAACAATACAAGTTTAGTGTTGGACCACCAATTAACTAGGTATATATTCAACTATGGATAATAGTCCTCATACTATTATCGCCCATCTATCTGGTACTATCAAGTAATGCAAATTGTACACATAACCAGATCTGTGCAATTAATCTCTGGGAACAATCGTCAATGAATTAGACTTTAACAATTGTTACTCTTTCCAGAAGAAATAAAGTAGCGCCAGTTCCCAGTTTTTAACATCTGTTAAAAATTTAGGCCACCTAAAATTATATTTTCCATAAGCCTAGTCTTTATTGGTCCACTTAGGAGAATTGTATAAATTCAAATCACCTACTGCTAGGCAAGTATTAGAAATTGTTTGGGTGATGACAGGAGCTTATTGGTTGCACATGATCAACCAAAGCAACTTTACCAGTGCTTAAGCAGCAATCTGCTCTAAAATAGTTTAAAAAGTCAAACTTTAGTTGTGTAAAGCGGTGAGAGAAATATCCACAACAGTCAAGGGTGAGAAAGAGAGGATTGAGCCTCAAGAAAAAAATATGGCTTCACTGAGGCCAGGGGAGCTGCAGAGGAAGGATGGGCGGAGAACATAATTGTGGAAAGCAAAGGCATTTTCATTTTTAATAGTGAGCCCAAAACACAAGGGACAGATGGTGCAGCTATTTTTGATGTAATCCTAGCAGGAGATCAGGTGCAGATCTGATCACAATGTGGGTGTTATCATGAGGTGGATAGTACAATAGAATTGGAATATCATCTTAAAATTACAAGGCCTTGTGAGATTATTGCACAGTTGGGAACCACAAACTGCAACACAGGAGCAGCGCTGTAGGCAGCCAAACCCTCAACAAGTTTGTTGTGGAGGTGTTTGTGGAGAGATGGTAGATCAAACTAGCAAACTGGACCACAAGCGTGTCCTCATCTGGTAGCCAAGTTTGGATGGGATTGATGTATTATATAGATTAAAGTCTGCGCTGCTGCCATGGTGTGGGCTTCACAAGAGAAGTCAAGATCAAAGTACCCCTTTAATGGGCAAAATCAATAATCCAAAAATCTTGTACACTGCCATGGCCATCTTGATAATGGCCGCTGCCATAGAACAGGCTAATAAAGTTAAGACCAGCTTGCTAGCCTGGGTGAGTGGAAATCTAAACATGAGCCAAAATACCAGAGTCATAACCATCCACACAGCTTGGTATTTCCATTGGGAGAGGGCAACTGAAGGATGATGATTAACATTCACCATTAATAGCATACCTGCCAGTAACACAGTTGTATAAGTAGCAGCTGCAGATTCCATGGAAATTGTTTTCTTAGGCATCACAGGTGGGCAAAATTACTCTGAGAACAAAAAAGTTTAAGATGTATGGGAGAGCTTCAAAGCTTGGCCCTTTCTATGGGGATCACCTCAAGAAGCAGGCCCACATCATGACGCCATGAGGCTTACAAATGGGGGTCAACCCCTAGTGGCCATCAACAATATCCATACAAGTAGGAAGGCTAACAAGGTAGTAAGTATAGCCACTATGGCTTTTAATTACAAAGACTGAGAAACATGACAACTGGAAAGAATGCAGCTAACAAATAGTTAAACTATGTCAATTTATAAAACTTTATGTAAAGATTTGTTCATTAAAACAAAAAATAGAAGTTAATCAACAATAGGATCTGTGGGTGCCTGTTATTTAAATTGTTGGGAGCTTGGGAAATAAGAAAACCATTATTAACCATGGTAGGCATAATTTATGCTCAATTCTGGAAGATTAACACTCTAAACTTCTCATAATACTGGTTTTTTCACAGTTTGTGACATATTTCCTGGTGTTAAAATACCACTAAATCTAAGTCCAACAGGCCCTTGAAGCCAAGGCCATAACCCTTAGAGGTAACTGATGACCTCTACAAGGTTATTGACTGGAAATGGGCTCTGGCTTTGAGAGCCAGGGCTGAGGGAAACGCTCTTCAGAGGCAGAAAATCTGGCAAAATTGAACCTAAAATCTGTTCTTACATATTAGGAAGTTACAAAATTTGGCCAATTTCATAAAATTTTGATTTTGCTAAAAGGTAAAAATTATACAGTTCAGAACATGTTTTGTTAATTGCTTTGAAACCTTTGTTGAATTTCAAGGTATTTTTTGAGCTTGCTGGTGCTTTTCATCCTAAAATTTAGCAATGTTCTGCAGAAGATGCTACGCTCTCTACTTTTATGATAACTATGTGTTTAGAGGGAGAATTGACAACTTGGATATTAAATATTGGAATATGGATAATAATAAAAGATAGGTTTTATAAGCTTTTATTAGTGTTGGTGAGGGTGGTAAGAAGTGACCCTCATAATAAGATGAGGCTAGTAATTAAATGTCAAGGCTCAAAGTTTGGATTGCTTAGCAACATCCAAATTAGGGCATGTTGGAATTAAACATATAGGATTGGTTGAAACTCACCTTGCTTTAATGTGAGGCAGATGGGGAAGTGACAGCTGAGAAGATGAACCCATAAGGCAGGAGTTGTATAAATTTAGTCCAATCAGAAGGTGTGAATCAATTTTCACCTTGTTGAACCCCCTCTGATCCTATAAAAGGGCCTGGTCTCCGCAGGGTAGGCTATACTAAAATAGAAGGGGTCTGGAGAGGAGACTCCAATAGACTCCACAGATTTGTCTGACAATTCATTGCAATCTGACCACCCAAACTTATTTTATGAACCCTATTCTTAAGAGAAGTGTAACCCCAATTTGAGGGGTTCCACCAGAATTGACCAGGGTCTTTTGGCCAATATTCTCATCATTTACCTCCAAACCACTCTTTTTTTAGTACTATATGGTTCTCCAAACCACTCTTTTTGATACATCAGCTTGTAATAATCTGATAACCATCATAAATCTTCCCATTATTTTTATACCCAAGCTGAGAAAGACTTTGCTTTTTTCAGATAAACAAATAATTTTAGTAAAGTTTAGGGACTATCTGCTGAAGTTTTCCTATACTTTTCTGTTTGTTTTTATAAAGAAGACCTTGGTTGAAACTGTCACAATGGCCAGATTTCTTTGCTACTCTGATCTAACCCTCATCTTAGCCCAAAGCTGCCCACCATGCCATGGGCTATTCTGCCAACTCCACCACATCTTATTACATTGTGTTCCACCTCAGATCTTATGCTACCTACCCAAGCTCTCAGGGACTTATGTCCCTTATGGTTGTCATCAGTTTGGTTTTCATTTTTATAAGAATTTATTTGTAAAGTAAACTGAGACTACCAGGGATGTTGCTTCCTTTTTCTGGGCTGCTTTGCATTGTTTTAGCACCTAATACCTGATGCTTTACCTCTGGCAACCTCTTGTGCTAAGTTTCCTGTTACAGGTTTGGTCTCAACCAGATTGCCAAATTGGTCTTGAACCATCATACTAAATTTTTCCTCCCAGCACAATTTTGCTTGGTGGATCAATTAAAATTTATCCAGCAGGTGATTAATTGCACCCATGGCCAGGGTAGGTAACAGTGGTTTTACTCTGAATTGAAGAGATGCAGAGCACCCAAACATATTGGGGACAAACCTGCCTTCACCAGCAGAGAGAAAACAAGTTAGTGGGGTTTTTAAATCTGAGTGTGCACTGGACAATTCAATATTACTGGGTACCAATCTATCATTATTAACAAAATATAAGTTGGTGTCAAAGATTACTGGGTGAGAGGAGCAATCACAAACTTCCTGCTGGTGATGGCTTTTTACTGTTGTCATCTCCAAATACACCCCTCTAAGTTTCTGCACCAACTCTTGGGTGTGAGAAGGAGAGGTAGGGGAACAGTTTTTAAAGGGTAGGCTGTCACCCTTCTCTCATCTACCACATGGGCTAAATTACCCTGAGAAATAAGAGAGAAGGTTATCTTCTTACCCCCTTCTTTGTTCTGGATGGATTCTCCTATGGGTGAGGCACAGAGGTGCTCCCCAGATCTTATATCCACACTTGCATAGGGGAAGAGGTTTTCATACTTAACCTGAAGGTTGAAATGCAGGTTGCTCCAAGGGAGCACCAGGGTGATTTGTAGCACCACCTGGTAACATGCAAGATGGTGGCTAGGTCCCAAAGCAGAATGTAGTGACTGGAAGTGTTTATGGCTGGCTGAGCCAGCTCAGACATGTTCTATCAATTGCAAAAATACCAGGATGCAGTGCACCATCATTTTATATGGTACCATTAGGCATCAATTGCATCAACATAGGCTCACAGCAACATAGGCAAAAAGGTTGTTTGAAACATAAAAACGTTTAAATTTAGATTTGACCAGATAAGTGATCAAAGTAAAAGAAAGATTCTGATTTATGCATTATTTGTGGTTTGTTTCTTATGCTATTATTACCTTGGTTACCCTGGGTATTAAATTTTTTCAAATTTTGAGGGTGCTCCTAGATGAGTTCTCTGTTTGGATAAAAAGGATATTGGTGGCGCTACCTTCAAAATTATTTCTAAATTCTAAATTAAAACTTCATAATATTTTCCAAATAGTTCTCTGCTGATTCAGATATAACAATGGTGTTAAGATTAAAAGTTGAGTGTGAGGTGGGGAATTCAAACAAGGAGGAGCAGCATTTAAACATTGTTCATCCACAGTATGTCTCAGATCCCCTACCTGGGACAATGGTAGTACCTTTGCATTAGTGTCACTTTTGGTTCTAAAGGGGTACAAGGTTCTTTCCAGCTTAATGACTGCATCTGGGAACCTTACAAGTAATTTCTTTATCACTCCCCATGCAAAGCTTAGTTGCAAATAAACATGACGGCACTACCTTTTGGACTATGGATGGTATCCTTGGTATTTTAGTACCCCCAGTGAAAACTTAGTTTTTCCTTGGCAAGGATTTTTCTTAACAAAATTTTAAGGTTTTCGTCTTCCTGTTTGACGCTAAATATCCAAACATCACAAAGTGCCAAGCTTGACAGCCTATGAGAACAAAGGGCAGAATTAAACTCATGCTCTTGCGTTCAGTGGGACCAAATTTAAAATGGGTAACAAACCACTTCCTAATGATAATTTATGTAAAGTATACAATCAGTAATAGTTGAGATTTGGTAGTCTATATATTATTTTCAATTTTTTGTTAACATGAATATAAGCAAGTTTAATTTGTAGTAGATTCATTTCTAGAATATTTTTAATATACTAAATGTTAGACTTGGTACCTTGCCAATACAATTACATAAATCCTGCTTATATCTTAAGTATCACTTAGCTGCTTTTATCAGCTAGGCTACTTACCTTCTATTAAAACTAGCACTCGTACAAATATTAATATCTTTCTTATATTCGCTAAAGTTTTTATAGGCAGAGTAATGCTACTAAACTATCCCGATAAATTTTTATGATTATCTATTTAAGCTGTATGAGGTTTTTAAAAATAAATACAAGAGTGTTAGTGGTGTTATTTGATAATAAAAATTACCTACATATTTCCTATATAAAGATAAATCTTAATAGATAGATTGATCTTGGGCGAGATATATTTATTAGAAAAAGAAGAAGCTTGCAAAGCAAATTGGTTAATTTGAAGCCTGAATAAAATGAACTCTATCAACAAATAGTTTATTTGTTTTGTTTTACCTATGACACATTATTACAAAACTTCATCAGGCTATAAGTTTTTGGCAATCTCTGTATATTTATCAGCAATAGAAGTTTTAGCATAGTGTCTAATTAATATCATCGGCATAAATCACGATTGTATTCCCATCATGGTATTTTTTATCAGCTAGACCATCGGCTGCCTTAGTAAAACCAACATACTCAATTAACACGTTCGTCGCCATGTCACCCAAATATGGGTGACGGGGCCCCACGGAAGCATACCTGTCACCCATATTTGGGTGATATGGCGACGAACGTGTTAAATGAGTTCGAGGGGTAAAAAATCACCCGAAACTACCATTGGAGCTCAGAAGTACGTAAGAAAAAGGTGCGCAAAACGAAGTTCCTAGCTGCGTGGGTAGAGGTTTAGATTAAAACAAAATAAAAAATATTAAACAATTCACATTATACTATATTTTTTATTCATCTATATTTATGATAAAATATTATCTATATTACAGTGCATTATAATATTTGTTAAAAAAGTCCAAACACAGTGTGGCGACTTTGGACAATTGGGACATTAGTTATAATTTTTTTATATTTTTCTCGCTTCCTGGCAATCTGATAATTTTTCAGTTACATTTGGGCCCCGTGAGAAAATCAATTGAATCACGCTGGGCGACGAACATGTTAAAGATATCTAATTATCCTTACATAAGAGCAACGCTGTCAGTTTAGGTGGAGCAATACAATTTGGCTATATAAAGATCCCCCATACACAAGTGCTCTTATTATATCTTTAATTAACTTGTTCCTACACTTTAATATATACTACAGCTCAACAAAAATACACGGAATATGTGGAAATACCCTCTTACAGCTCTAAAAAGTTACTCTGCTGTTAACAACTAATTAGCAAAAACCAACTGCTTAAACAATTCATTTTATGTTTTTCGGCCTTCGTAGCCAAGATAAATTTAGAGGTTTTACAATCTATGCAGCCCTGTAATTTCTGGGGCAATAGCGATCTTACTGCAACATTAAAGAGTAGCTAGCAGTTCAGGTATATGTTTATCTCAGTATTTACCATATTATTGCTTTAAGTTTTAGTAACGTTAACTTAGCTTTCAGTGACGTAGGAACATCGAGTAGAGCCAAAATAACAAAGCTTGAAGCTTTAAGTAATCTTTAATCTCCGATGCTGTCATAAAATCTTCTAAAATATATAATCATTTAGCTATTTAGTAAAATTTTCAATCAGATGTATGACATAGTTACTTAAAACTTGTTTTAAGACAATCCAAAAGTTTATTTTTACAAACAAAATATCAACAAGCCAAGTAATACTGGGTGATTTAAGTGCACTTTAATTCAACTTTTTTACAATAATAAGGTAAAACTTGTTGAGAAAACCAAAAAGATAGAATCAAAACTGTGGAATACTTTAAAAATAGGCTTCTCGATACGTAGCTGAATGAATCAACAAAACTAAAACAACCTCCTGCTGAACAAAAATATTAGATGTTTAAGAAGGAAACCATTATAAACGTACACATTATTGCTACCTTGACTAAGGATAGTACAATTGTGCAGTTGTTTGAATTATATAATTCGGTTTAGTAAAAATCGCAAAATACAAATTCTAGAAAAACTCTGAAAATGCAAAATAATATAACATTTTAAAGAAAATAATAAGACATATTTTTATAGTGAAATATAAAAACAACCAAATGTTTGATATTAAAGATTAGTAGAACTTGACAAGAAATGGGCAATGAAGCCCCGTTACATAACACCGATAATTCCCTTCTTAGAGTTCGGACCATATAGTACTTTAAAACCTATTATATAAACTTACAAGGCCATTTTAAAGTAATGAGGAATCTGAAAAATTTTAAAAGCCCTACATATTTAAAACAAACCTTTGTAAAAAAGGATTTAACACACAACAAAGAAACAAAAGTTTTTCAAGGCTAAACTTAAAGTCTGCCTCATATTTTTTGTCATTTAAACAAGGATTCAGAATAAGTTTAAAGCTTGAAAAGGAAACCAAATATAAAAGGGAACTTTAATAAACAACCTTAATACCGATTGATTTTGCAGATCCTATAATGGCAGCACAAATATTTTTCAGTGATACGAAAGCAAGGCAATCATCTTTTTGTTTAATGAGGGCGATTTCATAAATATGCTTAACAGAGACTGTACCAGCAACTTCATGACCAGTTTTTCCAGAACCTTTCTCAATTCCAGCTGCTCTTTTTAAGAAAAAGGAAGTTGGTGGAGTTTTGGTGATAAAGGTGAAAGTACGATCCGGCTTAATTGTTATGACAACTGGAATAGGGACACCTGGCTCATAATCTTTAGTACGATCGTTAAACTGTTTGCAAAAATCCATAGCCTTTATGCCTCGTTGTCCAAGAGCTGGCCCCACTGGCGGGGATGGTGAAGCCTTGGCAGCACCAACCATCATTTTAAGTACACTTGACATTTTGTTTAGCAAAATATTTAAAACTTTTACCCAATGGTAAAAAGCCTAAGAGCATGATATGTTTTTCAAATCACCAACTAAATACAACTTTATTACAGTTACAGTTTCTTTTACACATTAACTGATTTAATCAGTGTTGTACGAGTTTATAATTTACTAGCTAGCCGATTTATTCGTGCTTCACTACGGTGTCTATAGAATTTCAGATTTTCAATTTATAAATTTAGATTTTATATTATAGATAAACAAAACCGCTCAGCCAAATTTAATTGCTCAATCGAATCAACCAAAATCCACCAACCACTCAGGTAAACCTAACTGAACTTATCAAATCAACCAATAACTAATCACCCCCAAAGCTAAACTGTATCCTATCGATTCGACCAAAAACCATCAACCCACTCGGCCAAATAAAATAAACCTATCAAATCAATCAGATTCTAAAATTATTTTAGTTTTTATATTGGTAGATAGCTATCAATAGGTTCAGAAATCATTAAACCTATTAAAAATTCCAACCTCCAACCACTTAGCTAAAATCAATTAAGCCTGCCAAATTAACTAAACCATCAATCACTTACCTAAAACTATTGAGCCTATCGAATCAACCAAAAAATAAACCACTACTTAGCAAAAACCAATTACGGAACTTACAACAGCTAAAAACTACCAACCCCTTATCAAACCTATGAAAAAATCGAATTAAATGAATATGAAAATACCCAGCCAAATTACTATCTCTATATATTATTTCTCAAAGGTGTTTTTTTTAGTACTAGATGGTTCAAAGGTGTTTTTTGTCGGTATGAAATATCTCCCTTAATACTTTATCAAAATTAATATTTGATACGCCATTTTGAAGATTATTTTTTCCTCTAATGACGAAAAATAAATAAAATACTCTTTTCATAGTAAAATAAAAAGTTTTATATATAACAAGTGAAACCCCTATATGTTTTCGATGATATTCGCTATATTGTTACGGCTGAGCAGTTTGATATTCGTTTGATTCGATATTTTAAATGGTTTTAAGTGGTTAGTAGTCATTTAGCTAATTAGTAAGTTAGCTAATCAAAATGAATCAAAAACACAATTAATTTTACAATTAGCTCCTCAAGCATAATCGTCTAGGCGTTTGGTTCTACTTAAATTTTATAAAGGTCAGGTGTTTGAATCCTTGTATTGAAATTCAAAAAAGAGGCCTTCCCCATGCACACATGCTGCTCATTTTGTCTAATGGAGATAAATTACGTTCAGTTGAAGATGTAGACTCATTAATTTGTGCAGAAATTCCAGATAAGGAAACAGATCCCCAACTTTTCGAAGTTATTCAGGAATGCATGGTACACGGACCTTGCGGTACAATCAATCCAAACAGTCTATGCATGTAAGAACAAAAATGTATTAAAAATTATCCAAAAGGTTTTCAAGAAGAAATAAATTTAAATGTTAATGGTTACCCTATATATAGATGATGTGATAATAGCGCTACAATGACAGTTCAATCATTTACTATTGGTAATAGGTGGATTGTACCATATTGTAGATTTCTCAGTAGAAAATATTGTTTACATATCAATCTTGAGCATTGTTCTTCAATCAAATCTGTTAAATATTTGTATAAATATATATATATAAAGGATATGACTGCGCAGCTTTACAATTATGTTCAGATTCTGAAGGTCAACAACAACTCATTGTTGACAAAGTGGATATCTATTTGAACTGTCATTATGTAAGCCCACCGGAGGCTATGTGGCAATTATATAAACGCCGACTTTTCCACCAATCTCATACAATTGAGCAACTTCCTGTTCACTTACCAGAAGAACAAATGGTGTACTTTCAGGCCAGATTCAAAGCTGATGCTAACCATGATAGAGTCTCCAAACTCGTGGCATTTTTAAATTGTGCAATAAAAATATTGCTGGCTGTAATTACCTTTACCATGAAATTCCAGAACATTTTGTGTGGTCAAATGGACAATGGAATATTCGCAAAAAATACCAAGTGCTTTGGATGGATCTACACTGTCAATGCAGTTGACATCAAAAAATATTACCTCCGTGTACTACTTCTGCATGTCAAAGGACCGCAGTCATTTGATGATTTATATACAGTTGATAGAATTCTGTGCAACTCATTTCAAGAAGCTGCAGAAAAATTATATTTAGTCATTAATGACACCAAATGGAAAGAATATTTGCAGGAGGCTGTCTGTAAGTATTGGGGAGTATCCTTTGGCTCTTGATCAAGCTATCTTTCTGTTCCCAAATAAGAAAATACCAAAGAGGATGGCAGTACCCCTCATCACCTAGGGTGATCTTGCCCATGTAGTTGATGAGTGATGGGTGATAGCCCATCCACTTCAGATCCTACCTCCAATTCCCTCACTCACCTCAGTGGAACTGTTGCAGGAAATTAGTGAAATCTGTGCCAAAATCATTGAACTGAAATTGGTTTGATCTAATTTGGGTAGCAATTGGGCTGATGGCTGAAATTTGAATAGCTATAAAAGTATGAAGAATGAGATATCAGCTGGATCACCTGACAGTTCCAATTTGACCCCTAAATCAGTAGAACAAATATTGAGCACCATCGACGAGAGTTCAAAGTCCTCTGATAGTAATTTAGGTATTGCACCTGATAGGATACTATTGACCAAACAAATAGTTAAATGACCGAGCATGGGCAGGTTGGCTATCCCAGACCCATTCTCAACAAAATGGTCCTATCCCTATATAAGATGGCCTTGAGGGATTCCCATTGCTTGTCGGGCTAAATGCTATCATACTAACTATCAGAAATATAATTGACCCCTGGTCTAGATATTTGAGGTTGAACTGACAGAGACTCAGCCCGCTGCTAAATTTTACAATGTCAGTTCCCAAAGAATAAACCCCCCACTATCAACCAATTTGCTGGTTAGGCCAAATTTGTGGATCCCAACCACACCTTATCACTACCCAATTGACCACTATTTAATCAGTTGCAAGGCACTGAGAAATTTGTTGGTCAATTTTCTTACTTTATTTTCCAAGTGAAATTTTATTAAAACCCCAAAGTTTTATCTCCTTCCTTTTGACCATATTCTATATGGCATTTCTCTGGTGGTCTGCTGCTCCACACTCTGGGTAGGCCTTACCAATTCTTTTGGTTACCATGGTTCCCTCCATTACCAATTGGACTCAACAAGTCCAGAATTTTTGGCTCTATAACCCTGTTCTCATGACCTTCTGGCAGCAATATACAGGGATCTTATGGCCTTATATCTGCCAACTACAAGAGAAAATGCGCCTCTCTACCACCCCCGACAAAATAGTTTCAATGACCAAGAATCTTGTAGAAACTATCCCAGTAGTTTCCACCCCTGTTACCAGAACCCCTGGGTCTGAAGTCTATTCAGTGTGGTTTGCCATTGGGATACTCCTAACTCTGATATTTTTCCACCATTTTGTGATATCCTATTTTCTGGCTCCATATCAAGTTGTACAGTTGGCAATGCCTCTGGCATTCTGGCTTGCTTTCTGGATGCTCACGCATTCCAACTGGCAGGCTGGTCTAAACCTTTTCTGCCATTTTCATGACACTGTCAGTTACAAAATGCCAACGCAATTGAGATAGCTTTTTACTATCATCTGCATATTCTGTTCTCCTGCTAATATACCTGAGTTGTGGATAAAATTTCAGGATACACTTTCAGAAGATTTTCAGAGACAGCACATGCCACCTGAAGCTTACAACCTCACATTGCAAGAATTGAAAAATATTTTTAAATATCATGGTAGATCTTGCAAACAATTCAAACTACCAACTCCTGTCCTAACCGTTGCACAACATACAACAGAAGAAGCCTATAACATAGAAGAAGAAAGTACAAACAGCAAGGCAGCTTATAAAAAGTTGAACTTAGAACAGAAGGCAATAGCTGAGAAAGTTTTATATGCAGTAAGAAATAAAATTCTGAATTGTTACTTCATTGACGGACCAGGGGGCTCCAGTAAAATGTTTGTCTACAAAACATTGTGCTACATTTTATGAGGTGAAAACAAGGTTGTTATACCAGTTGCATGGATAGGCATTGCTGCCAATCTCCTATCAGGGGGATGCACATCACATTCAATTTTCAAACTACCTGTACCCATCTTGGACACATCAGCCTCATTGATTCGTACTCATACAAAGGATGCACAACTTCTTTTTTTAGTACTAGATGGTAGATGCACAACTTCTTCATGACTCAGATCTCATTATTTGGGATGAGATTTCAATGGTTCCCAAAGATGCGCTAAGCATTGTCGATCAACTTTTAAAAGACATTATGAATAATAATATTCCTTATGGAGGGAAAATAATTCTGTTTGGTGGAGATTTTTGTCAGGTGTTACCCATTGTTAGACATGCCAATAGAACAGCCATCGTTGAAAATACAGTTAAACAATCGCCCTTATGGTCTTATGTTAAAATTCATAAGTTGACTCAAAATATGAGGGCAAATGATCCTGTTTTCACTGAATGGTTACTTAAATTGGGTAACGGTGATTTAGAAGTTCAAACAGATTACTAGAATGAAGCGATCAAAATCCCGAAACATTGTTATTGTAATTATGATAGTATTATTATCACCATATTCAATGCCACAAAAATCAATGAACAAAATATTTCGCAGTTTTATTCAACGGCGATTTTATGTCCAAAAAACGATGATTGTACAAAAATCAATGAATATATCATTTCCAATTTGTTACTTGGAGAGGAAAAGGTTTACTTCAATTCTGATTGTGTCCAACATGAAGAAACAGACAATGCTCAATTGTACCCCATAGAATTCTTTTTAGTACTAGATGGTCTACCCCATAGAATTCTTAAACTCTTTGAATCCATCCGGTTTACCACCTCATAAATTGATTTTAAAGAAAAATGCAATCATAATATTAATTAGAAATCTTAACGCTAAACAGGGATTAATTAATGGTACAAGGTTAGTGGTAACTCACTTAGGACATCACTGCTAAAATTATTCACTCCGATAAAACTGTGCTCATACCCCGGATTAACCTTACACCTTCTGATCCTACTGTGCCTTTCCAAATAGTAAGAAAACAATTCCCCATAAAAGTTGCTTTCGCTATGACCATTAACAAAGCACAAGGTCAGACGCTTCGAAGGGCAGGATTGTATTTACCAGAACCTGTTTTTTTCGCATGGACAGTTATACGTGGCTTTTTCACGAGTTCGTATGTTTAAAGATAACTTTGTTTGTGTTGAAGATTCATACGGGCAAAAAGTGAACGATGATCACGTCATAACCTCCAACATTGTTTTTAAAGAAGTTTTGTGAAATTAATTTAAAAAAAACAAATGCGTATATAATACTGTATATAATGTTAATATCGTTTATAATAACTGATTTTGTTACTATTTTTTATAATAAAATATTTTGGATTGGTAAATATTTACATTTACTTATTTCCAATTTATTATATTATGTAACTGACCACTAACGGTGCGAAGTATTCGCACAGGTCACCTAGTATAAATATATTAGAAATATATGTTCTAGATCTTAAATAAAACTGATATTTAAATTTATATGATTATTTTAAATAATTACATATTAGCATTCCGTTCCCAAACTTTATAGAATATAAGTGTCTGAAATAGAGCTTGTAAGATTTAATTACAGACAGACAGAATTGACAGTGAGTTTAAGAAAAGTGTATAAAAAGTGATTACGCCAGGATTCAAACAACTGACCTTTTATAGAGTTGAAGTTTAGAGCCAAAAGCTGAGCTGATTATGCTAGTGGTCCGCGACGTTCGACTCGAGCTTCTTCGTGTACGCCTTAGCGCGGGCGAGCAGGAGATCTCAATGCGAGTTAACTCGCGGCGTTCCTCCTTCTGGAGGGCGGTGATCTCAGCTATGAACTTCTCCATCTCACGAGGCAGACGGAACTCGGGGGGCTGATCAGGGCTTTCACCGCGGCAATCGCCTCTCGAAGGCGTTGTTCGGCGTCCATCCAGCGGGGCACGCGCCCTATCGCACGCTGGACGGTTGCGGGATCGCGAAACATCCCGACGACGAGACAGATGGCGGCAGGGCGCGACAACTCCTGCGTAACAACATGCTCGGCAAGCGCAGCGACCGAGAGCTTCTGGTCTTTATACCGATTGTACTCGGTCTGCGCAGCGGCGGTTTCCGTTGCCGCACGGGTTTGGTTGGCCCTGTCGCGGGCAGCGCGGATCTCCTCGGCGGAGAGGCGGGTGTGGGGGGCGGCGGGTTGCTCAGACATTGCGTGGTTGATCGAATACTCGAGAACTTCGACTATATGATTAAGTAGTGGAATCAAATAGCGGGAGCGGACGCTGCGGCTATTCTAATCCAAAGCACGTACCGATTATGCTAGAGGAGGTATTTTTAAAATCAATTGGACAATCTCAATCAAAACTCGAAATAATGGGTTACACAGCTGAACTTTCATAGATGTTAACCAATCACCAAGAGAATGGTTAAAATTGAGCTTATCAAACAGACAGATGCAACCATTCAAAATCGAACCTATCAAATCGATCAATTTGTAAACACACAAACATTTTTAATTTTGCCAAAGACACTGTATCGTTGATCCAGTGAATTTAGATTTTATATTATAGATAAACAAAACCACTCAGTCAAATCTAATTGCTCAATCGAATCAACCAAAAACCACCAACCACTCAGGTAAACCTAACTGAACTTATCAAAACAACCAATAACTAATCACCCCTTAAACTAAACTGTGTCCGATTAATTTTACCAAAAGCCATCAATCACTCGGCCAAACAAAATAAACATATCGAATCAATCAAATAATACCAAACTGCTACCCAAAACATCATTATATATTTAGAATCATTGAGTATGTGACATATCTTTTTTTTTAGTACTAGATATGTGACATATCTTCCAAACTACTAAATCAACTTCTACATAACTTGCCAAAAGTATTTTATTAATTAGGTGAACCAAATTAGACAGGTTTATAAAATATATGAACCTAACATCCAGATACTCGTGCTTTGCTACGGTATTTAGTTTATCAAATGATAAGCTCATATTGTAGCCTATAGGCTGTACCAGCACTACTCTCAAGCCACTCGGACTGACAGCTCCGCTGTTGCCCTCGTGGCTGGTGAGCTGATTATCCTAACTACTTAATCTACTTAAACTAATACTGATTTTTGTTGAGTTTCAGTGAGCAATTTGATGAATATTAGATAATATTCGCCAATTCTCACCCACTCACCCAAATAGATTGAACCCATCAGGCTTGATGATTTTTGATACGATCTTATTTGCCAATTCACACACCCACTCAAATAGATTAAGCTTATCAGACTCAATTAGCTTCAGATATAAAATTGTGAACTATTAGAAATATTCGCCAATTCTTACCAACTCACCCAAATAGATTGAACCTATCATACTCGATAGTTTCAGATTCGATCTTATTTGCCAATTCTCACACAAATACCCAAATAGATTAAACTTTTTAGAATCGATTAGCTTCAGGTGAGCAATTTGGTGAATTATTCAATGATATTTGTCAATCTTCACCCACTCGCCCAAATAGATTAAACCCATCAGGCTCAATAATTTCAGATTCGATAAGATTTGCCAATTCTCACCCACTCACCCAAAGGAAATAGACCCTATCAGACTCGAAGGTTTCAGATGTCAGTCAGTCAGCCAGTAAGTCAATCAGTGAATGTGTTTTATTAAGTAGATTTATATTGTAGATGGCAATTGATAGGTTAGGAAGTAAGTGAATATATCAAAGCCATTTATCCACCAACCACTTAGCTGAAACCATTGAGCCTATCGAATTAACATAATACCCACCAGCCACTTAGCCAAAACGATATACCGTTTCCCATTACAATTATATTTAAATAGCATTGACGTGGGGATAGCAGATTTCACTGGATTCCTCGACGGGTTGCCACCGTGGAAGAGCAATTATCAGTATTCTCCAGTTTGTTGATCCACCGGTCATCATCAGTCATCCTGGGTGGTTTATTGGAGTAAACGCCCAGAGAGAAGAATTTTATTAAACTGGATTAAATTTTTTTGGGAAAAAGAATCTCCTTTAAAAAAGGTGCTAAAAAGTATAAAATAATCAAGAAATTATGATACCTCAATAAACCCTTTTTGAAGTCAGCGCCATATTTTAAACTGCCTTATAATAGCCATTTATATTATATATACTCAGCACAGTATATTCTAAGTTACTTATATTTTACACTTGGACCCAATCCAATATAAGCTTTAATTTGTATTTGTGAGCAAAATTCTATAAGTCAGGCTAAAAGAAGGCTCTAACTTCAAAAAGAGTTTTATTGAATATTTATAATGTCTCAATTATTTTATACTTTTAGCACCTTTTTTAAAAGAGGGGTTTTCCCAAAATTTTTTGAAGAAAGTTCTTTCCCAAAAATTTGAAGCATTTTTAGTTACTTTTTTCCTATTTTTTTAACTCACTATCCATATGTTTTTAAGAAAACTCACTATTTCTGTATAAAAATCATTGTATATAATATATATTTTATTTAACCAAGGTAGGCTGACCAGGGTCAGACATTACCATACTAAAACTAAAATTATAATAAAAATATTGATTCAAATAAAATGCCCAAAATGGACTGATCAATTGAATTGTACCTAACAAAATATCCAACCAGGTGGGCAGCAGATACTGCTATCCCTCCATGATGGATGGGGAGGGGGGATTGGGGGGCTCATCTTTAGCCGCATCCATCTCATTCCAGAGTAGGGTGCATGTTAAGGCAGATAGTAAGGGTGTGGGGGCATCGGCGGCATGGGGTTCAATACCCTTGATGACTGGAACTTCTGAATAGTTGCCAGCCATCATTATAACAACAATGTATTTGCCCAAAGCATTTTCAGCTTTGAGGTGGGCATCTGGGAATTTAACGAACGTGGCAATGTTGGTTTGTGTTATTTTTGCTTTTGGATTCCGTGCTACTGTTACCACATTCTGGATGGCTTCAGTAACATTTTTGTGTAAAGTTTTCATGTTGATCTTACTTTGTGCAGTAAGATTTATGGGGATGATGGGAGGTGGAATTCCTCCTGTGAGTGCAGCCACAGATTTGGTGGCAGCTTTACAAAGCAGATGGCAATCTGGTGTGGTGGCTGCTTCTACTACAAGCTGGTGGTTGCTGTAGAATGGTTTGGTGTTAGGTTGTGGGATATATTTCTGAGGTGGGAATTTTGCATCCCATTATGCATTACAGAGCCGCTCAAGTTGCAGCGTTGGTTCTTCAATGATGTTACCTGATTCATCAATTTCATCCAATAATTCCTATAGATTTTGGTTGAATTGGATTGGGGAATCAGCATACGGTTGAGGTTTGTTTGATTCTTTTGTGGATGCATGGGATCAAACTGGGATCCAATCTGATGTTTGGTTGGATGAATTATTTGTGGCATTGGGGCAAGGTGGGTGCTGATTGGTGGCTGTAAGTGCAGCTACAGCATCAGGCATTGGAGGAGGGGAAGGTAGGATTGTACCTCATGTCAGATTTGGAGTGGGGTGGGCAGCAGATTGGTGGGCGTTGGGCAAACTTTTGGTGTCAGCAGAAGTTTGAGTATGGGCATTTGTGTTTTGAGTGGTCTATTTCAAAACAGGATGGACAAATCATCCATCCGCCCTCAATGCGGGCCTAGAATGGATGGTTGGGGGCAGATGGGATGGTAGCATGAGGGGGAATTGCTAAAGAAATTTTTGTAAGTTCAGGGCTGATTGTGGCATATACCCGAGGCCCAGCAAGGCGTGTGGCCCCATTTGGGACCACAAATTGTAAGATGGGGTTGGCGCTGTAGGCTGCTAAACCTTCCATCAGCTCCTGGTGGAGCACTTTGGGGGGGAGGTGGGTGGGCAAACCAGCGAACTGGACCACCAAGGTGGTGTCTGTTGGGAGCCATGTCTGAGTTGTTGAGAGGGAATATTGTTAAAAATTAATGGCACCGTTGCTGCAGTGGCTGCATCAACTTTACAGGGAAAGCCAAGATCAAAGTACCCCTTATAGGGGTGGAAGTTTATAAAATAGGCTGGTGTCATCACCATTTGAGCCTTTTTGATAATGGCTTAGTCATTGTAGGGGAAGAATTTTCCATATTTGACCTTAAGGCCAAAATGCATGTTGCTTCAGGGGAGCACCAGGGGCAGCGGGGCACTGCTTGGGTTTGGGTGAGATGGGCATCAAGATCCTTGGGAGGAACAAATTGTCCCAAGGGTTTGGAATGACTGGGTGAGCCAGTCTGAGCGCGTTTTCCTGTCAGATGGAAAATAGAGGGAGGAGTTTCACTGCTGCCCCATGCTGGGACAGTCGGCAGGGGATCCAATAACATTGGAGCAAGATTTTGGTGTGCAATTAATTGTTTGCTTTTATTTACCAAAATTAATTTGCTTGGAAAGTTATGCTGAGCAGAGAGAGAGCTGTATATAATATATATTATCTCATAAACAAATTTACCAAAATTAACCAAATATGCCACAAATATCTATAAATATTAGAACCATCTTGGGCTATTTTTTCATTTTCTTAATTATAAAAATATAAATAAAAGTCATATATAGATTATCAATAATATATATACAATAATACTTGTTGTGATTCTGATGTCAAAATATTGGTGAGGGTTAATGCTTGCTTGGTGCTAGTTTGCACAGGATTCAACAGTTCAGCAGTAACAGGAGTATAAAATTTTTAACTGCTATAGTAAAAATGAGGTATTTTAATACTTCCAAAGAAATAAAAATGGAATAAATAATATATACTAAGAAAACAGGGATTTAAGTTATATATGTTTTATTAGTGAATTTGGCTGGGTAAAAAAATGAACCATCTTTCAATGTCACTGCTTAGTAATTAAACTCACTTTAGGCTCAAAGTGCAATACATATCAAACAATTATTAGGTTCAAGCCAATTTAGGAATTATGGTCATTAAACCTACTGGAGCTCACAAATCTTGCCTCAGTTTATTGGAAGGGCTGATGGAGGGTCAAGAGTGGGTAAGACAATTCTGTAAGGTAATGTTTTAATGTACTTAAGCTAATCACCATGTGAGAAATTATCTGCACCCTTTGGGACCCTCTCCAACTTTATAAAATGGGCCAGTCTCAACAGTGTGGCTTGAACTAGATTATTGGTAAGGTGGGGAGGGACCTCAGAAGAGCTGTCTTGATTTCACCAATGATCCAGAATATTCTGGCTACCCAAACTCAATCTATTAGGCTGAATTTTATTAATATTGATGAAATTATTATCCTGATTTAAATGATTCTACCACAAATCAGCCAGGGTCTTTTTGGCTGATTTTATCATCATTTTCACCCAACATAATCTTCTTACAATATTGGACTTGCAATTGTCTGACATTACCACTTCAAGAGTGTTAGGGGGTAAAGGCATAAAAACTGGCCATGGACCCAGTTAATGGTGACTCCAGAAGCAAGGGATTTGATGGAATATTCATCCCCTCACTTATATGTGACTATGGATGGCCCCTACCAGATATTTCCAATGCTTCTCACTTCTAGGAGTGATCCAATTGTGGTATACAGTACAAAGTTGGATATTTGGAAGGATGGAAAAGGGGCCAAGCTCTAATTGGCAGCTTGAACTTCTTTAGTAACAGTCTTTGCCAAGTTAGTCATAGCCTTGAACTGTAATTGAATAATATGCTGGGCCAACTTTTTCATGGATTGTTCAGGATCAGTCCTGTCAGAGAAGATAGCTTTGGCCAATAAAGCTTGTACCCCAGTTTTTCACTCATATAACACACAAAAAGGAGCATTTTAAGGGTATGATGGTAACTGATACAATAGGCTATGAGTGCGCTGGGTAAGTAGAGGTCCCAGTGGAGAGGGTCTGAACTGGCCATTTTCCAGAGTATGGAGACCAGGGGCCCATTAACTCTTTCTATGGTGCAATTAGTGGATGGATTATAGGGGGCCAATAAGAGTTGTTCTATCCCCATGGAGGTGGCAAGAAGCTTTATTGCTCTGAAAGTGAAGTTTTTTTATTGTTATAAAGGAGGACCTGGGGGCAACCATGCCATGTGAAGATATATTGATTCAAGAAAGTATCCGTGGCTTTTGCAGTCTGATCAGGGAGAGCCACAGCTTTAATCCATTTAGTAAAATGATCTATTCCAACCAAGATATATTGATTGCCCCCAGTAGTCTGAGGGAGCAGACCTACCACATCCAAACCTATGGTGTGGAAGGGTTTTTGGGGTGTCATAGGTTGGTACTGATAATGTGTCTTGAAGCTAGATTGTTTTTTTGCAGTTTAGACAAGCATCCAGAATCTCAGCTATGGTCTCCAAGATGCCCTCCCAGTGATACCTCTTTTTAACTACTCATAGGTTTTTGAACTCTGCCATGGCCTATGATAGTGTGAGACTCCATAATCATGAGTACTCACTCAGTCAGATATAGGGCAACCAGTTTACTCCTACTTTCTTTTCTAACTTTCTGCTCTTCACCTTAGTGTTGTGGGAGTGCCATGCTAGCATCTTTTGTACTAGCTCATATTTATCATCCCATGCCTCAGGAGTCATGAGGAGGTCATGAAACCACTCTGCTTTGCTATTGTCAAGGTGTAGGACATGCAGCCATGTCAACCCATCACGTTTATATGACACATTCCAGCTCAATGCTTAATGGTTATATCATAGTGCTGGAGCTTTAGAGCCCAGTGAGCCAACCACCCAGTGGGGTCCTTCATATTTTGTAAACACTTCAACGATGCATGGTCAGTAATCACTTTAAAGGAAGTCCCATATTAAAAGGATAATAATATTTGACATTGAGCAAGATGGTAAGGCACTCCTTTTCAGTGACACTGTAGTTGCGCTCAGCTTTGGATATCATTTTAATGAAATAAGACACAGGATGATTGACTATATTTTCATCCAGCTGAGCCATGATAGCTCCAACAGCATAGCCAGAGACATCCCTTAACATCATGAAAGGCTTGCCATAGTCAGGGTGGTGGTGTATGGGCCTTTTTTGCAATAGTGCCTTCAGGGTCTCAAATGCGGCCTTTTGGTCAGCACCCAATAGTAGGGGATGTCCTTAGCCAAGAGACGTATGAGGGGCTCACTAAGCTGGGTGAACTTGGGAATGAACTGATGGTAATACCCATCATGTCCAAGAATACCTGGATGTCATGAAGGGTTTTGGGCGTGGGCATCTTGGCTATTGCTTCAACTTTATCTTGTAAAGATTTTATCCTATCTTGTGAGATGGCGTGCCCAAGGAAATCCAACTTTTTTGGAAGAAAGTACATTTAGAGGGCTTCAGCTTTATGTTGGATGCCCAAAATTATTGAAAAACCTTCTTTCAGTGCATGAAATGCTCATTGAATGTTTTAATAATATGTGATGTCATCAAGATAGACAATCACACAGCTCAGCTTAAGATCCTTTGAATGGGATCCTTTGATTACTGAAAAGTATCAGGTGCATTACACAACTCCTGAGGTTGCCAAGTGGGTTGGAACAAACCCTCACTGCAGATAAGGGCGCACTTCTCTTGATCTTGAGGAGAAAGGTCCATCTGCTAGTATCCGCTAGCC
The DNA here is from genome assembly GCA_022478985.1 of Massospora cicadina. Taxonomy (NCBI): domain Eukaryota; kingdom Fungi; phylum Entomophthoromycota; class Entomophthoromycetes; order Entomophthorales; family Entomophthoraceae; genus Massospora; species Massospora cicadina. The sequence continues at coordinate 40,014 of JAKSZP010010810.1, forward strand.
AAGTCCATGGCGGAGAAGAATTTAGACCCAGAGAGTTGGGACAGAGCATCATCAATGCAGGGGATAGGGTAACTGTCCTTCTTTGTGAGGTTGTTCAGTTTGCGGTAGTCCATAACTACCCATTGACATCCATTTTTCTTTTTAATCAAGAGGAATGGGGATGACCAAGAGCTTTGGGAAGGCACCAACAACCCAGTGTCCAGCAGCTGTTTGAGCTTTATCTTCATCTGTAGCTCCCCAACTTTGGATTTGTGATAGGGTTTGGAGCAGATAGGGCGAGCATCCCCAACATCAATGGTATGAGTCAAACCTTTCATGTGCCCATAGTCAGTGTCAGAGGTAGAGATGTCGCTATAGGACTCCAGTAAGGTGTGGACTTTATAAATCTCAGTGGGGGTAATTCATCTGAAATATAAACAGTAGGAAGAGTGCATAGCGACTGGTCTTCAAGTAAGCCCATATCAGCCATAGATTCAATACAGTGAACTTGTTTAATTCCTCAAGGGGATTCAGCATGCCTCTTCTAATCTCCTAATGCTTTTTTACAACAATATCCTTCTTGGTGAAATCCCTAAAAAAGGTTGATAGGTTATTGATAGGTAGGGTCTAGCATGCTTGGCAAAACTCTGGGCTCCAAAGGACTAACTCCATCAATGCTAATTAGGTGCATTAAGAAGTTTTGGGGGATTTGTAGGGTAATCTTAGTGTCAACAACCCGTTGTCCACCCGCTTTAATTACTACCTCTTCAGAAGCATAGAAAGGGATACCATCGAGGGCATCCACTTATTGAGGAAACATTTTTGTATGCCATCCTGCTGTGGTGTAATGTAAAGATAAGGAAGAAGAGGGGAGCTCAAAAGTGCAAAAATAAAACTATTTTTTAAGCTAATCATTTTTTAGAATCAGAGGAACTTTGTAGTTAAGAAAGGAGAGATGGCCCTGCTTCAATTTAATAACCCCTTCATATTAAAGCATGAACTGGGTACCAATGAGTAGATCATTGCCATTGTTGGCCAAGGCCACCGTTGGATCTGATAAGAGGAGCTTCCTAAAACTAATGGGAAGAGAAGAGTAGGCTATAATGGCATGTGTGTTGTTTGTCCCCACAGTTCCAAACTCTTGTGCATAGTTGAGGTCAGGGGCCAACTTATTCTTTTCATAAGTTTGGATGACACAACGTTCACAGGGAACCCAGTGTTAAGAATAGCCTTAACCTGAACTCCATTAACAACAACCTTCACTTTAGTTAAAGTTTCACCCAAGTTGGGGGAAGGGCGAGGACCACCTAGCTGGAGTGTAGAAGCAAGGCGTTTAGCAGTTTCAGGGAATTTATCCTAATTGACTGCAGGGTATACACACTCTTAGTGGATCAGATCATTGTGGCAATGAGCTGGTCATCGTCACTGGTGGTATCAATAACCTCCAGGCCTCTCAACATCTGATAAAGGTATGTTTAACGGGGTATGTTAGCCACATCCACTTTTTTCAGGTTAAATCAGTTAGGTACCTTCACTTCACCTGGGGCTCCTAAAACATAATGACCTACATCTTCACCACCTCTTAGATTCATCCTCAGAGGGGTTATAAATGCATGTTAGGGAACCCACATGGGGTGAGGTAGGTTCAGGGCTTCCCTTATAGCAGGATAGGTCATGTGGTTTTTCCTTCACCTTAATACCTTTTGTTGGAGGCATTGGAATTGTCACAGCTTGATTTTTGACCTTCAAAGTAGGGGTTTGAGCTGCCTCATGAAGACAGGTTTCAGACTAGAGGTAGCTGGATAAGAGGTTGAGGAGATAGCGTCATGGATGTAATGCTTTAACTACACCAGCTTTAGGTCAATCAGTGCTGGTAAGCTTTTGTGGAACAGGCAGTTTAGCGTTTGTGGCCTGATCACTTAACCAATTGTTAGTAGGGACAATTGGCACCTGAGAAAGGGGTTTAAGCTGAGGAGAAGGCTTTGAAACCACTGGGGAAGGACACTCTGAAGAAAAAGATGGGCAAGACAAAGGATGACTGCTTTTCCCAACTGAGATTTTTTGATGAAGACTAAGGGGCACTACCCCATCACAGCCATTATTTTTGGGCTATTTTAACATGGTGGAGGAGCATCATGTTACTGCAGCTTTGTAAAACAGGGGTTCAGAGGGAGATAGCCATTGAAGTGGCTGGAGGGGTTAAAGTAGATTCTCTCCTCATTAATTTTTGCATAAGTTCAATTTCATGAAAGTCAGCCACTGCTAGCAGAGCCTCTTTAATATACCATACTTTTATTTAACTGAGGTAAGCTGACCAGGGGACAGACATTACTGAACTAAAACTGAAACTAAAAATAACATAACTAATTGAATATAACAAAATTCCCAAATGGGCGGATTGAATGAAACACACTGAATGAAACAACCAACCAGGCAGGGAGCGGATGCCACTTATCCCTCTGTGGCGGAAGGGGAGGGGGAATTGGGGGGCTCATCTTTGGCAGCAGCTTCCTCATCCTAGAGTAGGGTACATGTCAAGGCGGATAGCAAGGGCGTCAGGGCATAAGCGGTATGTGGAAAATATCTTTAATGATTGGTACTTTCAAGAAATTGCTAACCATGAAAATGGCAGTGATATATTTGGCTAAAGCTTTTTTAGCTTTAATGTGGACATCTGGTAATTTAACAAATGTGGCAATATTGGTTCAGGTAATCTTAGCTTTAGGATTCCGTGCTACAGTTACTAAGTTCTGGATAGCGTCATTGACATTTTTGTGCAGTTGGTTTATATTAATATTAGTTTTTGGAGTAAGATTTATGGGGATAACAGGAAGTGGAATACCTTCTGTGAGCATCGCCACTGATTTGGTGGCAGCTTTGTAGAGGGGACAACAATTTGGTATGGTAGCCACTTCTACTGCAAGCTGGTGGTTGCTGTAGAATGATTCAGCATTTGGCTGTGAAGCATATAAATGAGGGGGAATTCTACATCCCATTTTGCATTACAGAACTGATTGACATGTAGAGATTTTTCCTTAATGATATTACCTGATTTGTCAATTCCATCCAATAACCCCAAGGGTTCTGGTTGAATTGAATTGGGGAATTGGCGTATGGTTGCAGATTAGTTGATTCTTTGGAGGATGCATGGAATTGAACTGGGGTCCAAACCTGTGCTCGATTGGGTGGAGCGTTTGTGGCACTGGGGCGAAGATGAGGCTGATTGGTGACTGCAGGTGCAGCTGCAGCAACAGGCTTTGGGGGAAAAGAGGTAGGATTGTACCCCATGTCAGAACTGGTGTGGGGTGAGTGGCTGATTGGGGATTTGGTGGGCAAAATTATCTGATCTGTCAAAAGTAACTAAGGATGGGCACTTGCATTTTGAGTGGTCCAACTCAAAGAAGGATGGGCAGATCGTCCGCCTGCCCTTGATGCAGGCTCAAAACAGATGGTCAGGGGCAGAAGGAATGATGGTGTGAGTTTTTGAAAATTAGCCCGCTTATTAGATGTATTCCTGTTTTGATAGTCAGGAAGAGTTTCAGCTGATAAATCCTCAAATATGTGTGTCTTATGGTATTTCCTAACCATTTGGAAGCTCACAAAGCTAAACAACAATATCTGACTCTCTTATCTCTTTCTGCTAAGCATCACTTTTTGAAAATTAATTCAGCCTGAAATTTAGCTCCACTAAAGAGATTTACGAAAACTATTAGCAAATATGGCGGGAAACCCCGCAAAAGAACCCGCAGGCTATGTCAAACGAGCCAGCACCACCCCCAAATGAAGCAACCCTCGGTTACCCACCTCAGGGTCAACCAGAATCACCCGCTCTCAAGCAGCAGCCATGAAAGCAGGCACCACCCCCCAACCTGGAGCTACTTCAACTAGCGCCAGTTCACCTGATCGCACTTCTGCAACCTGCACGCCTAACAGCTCTGTGTGCGCTGCCTCCCACCAACCCGCTGGGCCCCCTCCAACCAAGGAGTCCATCACCCATGCTGTTTTAATGGCGTCTGCTCAGTTGAATGCAATTCAGCCCATCCAGGCATTCACCTCCCCCATTGTGTCAGCTAATTTAGTCCCATCTATTATTGCTGACGCCATGTTTCTGGCTCCCTCCATGAGGGGCGATACCCAGCTACCTGGCCCCAAACCCTCAGATGTAAGGTTGGATTAGCCGCACATTCTGGTTCACTAAGCACCAAATTGGGACAATCTACTCTTCCCAATGGGGATTTAAATGGTTCAGATTTTGGAACTTCACACCAGTTCCAATCCAACCCGTCCCACTTAAACCCTATAATCAGCACTTCTCAAGTCGGCACTTTATCTCCATATGCTGAAAACGACCAATTCACCAATCAGCCAGTAAATTTGCCCACAAAATCACAGCAAATACTGGGCTGAATTTACCCAAATAGATTGGGATGGTGATGAAACATCTCCCTCCTCCCAATTGGCTGGAGTTAATTCCAATCTGGATGGGCCTCCCCAATTTAGCGAGGCCCAACAAACCACCCCTCAATTTAATATGATGCCAGCAACTGCTGTAACATTCCAGCAACAAGGGAACTCCGCAAACTTGTCCAAACCACCAGCTCACACTTAACCCGCAATTGCAGCCCAAAGCAAACACAAATGTACCAAAGGAGCCACTGGGGCGTGGCAAAAACCTCTGGCACCAACGCTACCCAAAGATGATCCCCGTGAAGTGGCGTTTATTGCTGATGTTAAGAAGAAATGGGCCGAAACTAGAGTGCAAAAAGCTCTACCTCGCTCAACCCTCTCCCATGCAATTCGCCTTTATTATGGGCATAACCCTGTTGAATTCTATACAGAGGATTACTTCTCATACTTTGCAGTGATTGCGGAGACATTCCCAATTAACACCACCATCCATGAATCAGTGGAGGGCCACTACATCGATGTGGGCTTCACTGAAGCTGCCCTTGCTGACCATGCTGCCACCCTCCAGGTCATTATTCCACGCGGATCTCTTTGCATCTCCTGCACACGCTCTCACCTGGAGAAAATTTCATGGGTTACTTTTTCCAACCTACCAACGACTGTTGATCCTGAGTCTCTTAAACTGGCACTCCATCGTGGTTTAATGGAGTTTGGGTCTGTTCTTTCAGTGGACTTTAGCGTCCCCTCTTACTATGCTCCCACTCAAAGAGCTCGCACTGCTAGGGCGTCGTTCATCCCCTCCCCCACTGTATCCCGCAACATTGAGGTTATTCCTCATGTGGCGGTAGTTGGGGCATTCCCTGAGATCTTTTTTGTTGATCCTGATCAGGCGCGCCCCCGGTGTTCATGGTGTAACGCCCTTGGACACTTGTATAGTGGCTGCACAGCTCGAAAACAAGCCCTCTTAGCCACCACCCAGGGGCCTAAACCAGGCCAAAAACGATCCCACATGGCCGCAGCAGCAATTCCACAACCCACACAATGGGTTCCCGTTTAAGACCTGTCCCCTGAGGCCTTACGCCTAGCAGTTGAAACAGCTAACCCCACTATTGGTATGGGATACCTTCGCGCTCATGCCCCCCTTCCAGTGGGCACCCCCTCCAATCTCCCAGAGTCAACTCCCTCTCTCACCAAGCGCAAGGCATCTCCCACAGGGTGCCCCTCGTCAGCCACCCCAACTCAGGGCTCCGCAGCACCCCCACCAACCTCCACCAGCGATTTATTGCATCAAACCTCAGCTCCCAATGGAGCTATGCCCACCAGCATGGACTGGCAACCCGCGGCCTGCGGTAGAAGTGCCACCTCAAAGAGTCCTACCCCAACCCCACAGTCCATTTTGCACGGATCCTTTGCAGTAATGGAGGAAGTGAATATGGACTCAGACTCATCAAATGGGGACACCACGGAGGTCACCATTGAGCATCCTCAGGTCCTTCCCCTGCAACGGAGCAGGGGCAGCATCCTAGGCTGGCTTACTGGGTCCTCCGCCCCCACCCTCTCCTTCCCCTCAGAACCCTCGACGCTCCTCACGGATTGCAGCTAATAGTCAAACTAAAGGACTCAAAACTAGCCGCCTCACAGCAGCAGGTTTAAGCGCTGGCAACCCACCAGGACATGGAGGGAATAGCTATGAGTCCCCATGGCAGCGCCCTGGCCCTGAAATCCATCAACGCAAATGGGTTGCGGGACTTTAAGTGGAGAGCCCGCCTCCTCCAAAACTTCAGGTCAGCACAAATTGACATCGCTGCTGTCCAGGAGCCCCATATCCTCCCCCATGAACAATCTGCATGGAATGAACAGTTTGGAGGCAACTCCTTCTGGACAAACTATGCCGCCCTTATTGTTTTGAATCACCGGGCTAAAACCCATTCTTTTTTACAATATCTAGGTGGCCGCCTCATACTGGCCAAACTCACCACTCCTGACTTCTCCTTCTTCGCTGCAAGCATCTACCTGCCTAATGCAGGTCAGGAGCAAAATTGGCTCTTGGAAGAGCTCGTCCAACTCAATCTCCCACGGAATACAGTCCTCTTAGGAGATTTCAACACAACCATAAGTCGCGTCCATGAATCTTACCCCCTGTAGCAAAGGAACGCCCTGGATCAAGTCGCCTCCAGGATTTCCTTCGCCTGAGTGGCTTTATAGATGCGCTTCCACCCTCCGCGTCTGGCCTAGGTTGCATGACTAGGATCCAGTATGATGGAGGAGCTTTCCAGTCAGCGTCACGCATAGATATGGCACTGATTGGCCCCCTGCTAATTGGCCGCATCTCCTCTCCCATCTCTCGTGACAACCATCTGAGTGATCACAGGTCACTCACCGTTGCCCTCACCATCACACTTAGACCGTCGCGTAGGTTCTGGCCTAGGGTTGCCCCGGCTCTTCTCAACAACCCATTCTCTAAGGAGAAGCTGTCTATAACCATCCAGGAGAGACTCTCACCTCCCCCCACCCCACCTGCTTGACCACAAGGCTAGATGGGCGGTGACCAAGGAGGGCTCACCCGCGTTGCTTTCAACTGTGCCAAAGCCCAGATGACTGCAGCTCGCGCCAGAGTCAAAAGGGCGGAAGCCAGAATCAGAAATCTAGAGTGAAACTGCCAGCCTTCGCCCTCTCCCAGATGGTTGGAAGACTGGGAAGCGGCGCAGGAAGCACTCCGCTTGGAGCTCACACTGCAGGAAGAATGGGCAGCAAACTTTACAACATCTCGTTACTATGCTCAATGGGAACGCCCCACCCGCTTCTTCTTTCAGAAACAGAAAGCCCGGTCAACAGCGCAGGATATTACTGCACTAAAGATTGGCACTACAACCACTTCAGATAAGGAGGAAATCACGCAGGAACTACACCGCTTCTACTCCAGCCTCTTCCATGCCACCCAGGTGGACCCATCGGACATCCAAGACTTCCTGTGGCGGGCTCCAGAGCCGCCCATTGACCCACGGGATGATGAGGCTCTACTGGCGCCTATTTCCATCCAGGAGGTGATGGAAACCCTTTTGAAATCCCCACGGCTTAAAGCCCCAGGCCCAGATGGAATGCCCTTTGAGGTGTACCTTCTGGAACCTGCAGTGATAGCCAGAACCCTCCGCGACCTCTTCGCTGCACTCCTGGTGAATGGCGAGGTCCTCCCTGACTCCAGAGGCTCAATCACGACCCTCATTCACAAGAAGTCAGATTGTGAGAACCTGGCGAACTGGCGCCCCATAGTGTTGATCAACACAGACCACAAGCTCTTCACGAAGCTTCTGGCCAACCGCATCACCAAATGGGTGTCACCTCGCCTCTCCCCATCCCAGCACGGTTTTATTTCGGGGAGGTTGTTATAGGACAACTATAATGACCTTCACGTGGCTTTGACTGCTAACTCTCGTAAGGTGAATGGCTTTGTGGCTCTCCTGGATATGGAGAAAGCATATGATCGGGTAGCCTGGAAGTATATTGATGCTTCCCTGGCCCGCTTCCATCTCCCACCCGCAGCTAGGCGCTGGATATCAGCGCTCTATGACCAGCTCCACACCAGAGTCCTGGCGCCAAAGGGTTTTACAGTGGCAGTACCAGTTGGACAAGGTCTCCGGCAAGGGGACCCCTGAGCCCTATCCTTTTTAACATCACCCTTGACCCCCTCTTGGCCTCCTTACAGGACAAGCTAACAGGGATTCTGGTCCCAGGTAAAGCCCCCACACGCACCATGGCATTTGCAGATGACACTGCCATTGCATTTGGATGCCCTGGGGATGTTGCCCTCGCTGCTGTGACCATTGAGAGGTACACCAAGGCGTCCAACGCCATGGTCAACACCTCCAAGACAACAGTTGTATAGGTCGGCTCCCCCACCTTCCCCCCACCATTTGGTATTGAACCTGAGCGCGGTACCTTCCGTCACCTGGGCGTTCTCACCAACCAACAAGGAGTTGCGCTAAAAGACAATGAGGACTTGCTCCTTGCAGCAGTTAACTCCAGGATTGCCAGCTGGAACCAGCGGCACATCACCCCCAGGGTCGAGCTCTGATGGCCAATGTGTTCCTCCTCTACAAAGTCTGTTCCTAGAGCACGTCTGCCCATTCACAGATGCCTTTTATACGTGGCTCAATGTACTCCTCCGCTGTTGGATATGGGGCTCAAACCATCCACCAATGGCCCTCTCAACCATTGCCTGACCCTGCAATGAAGGGGGCCTAGGGCTTCTGGACACGCGATCCCACGCCACCACAATCTTCCTGAAGTTCCTATGGCCGATTGTCTGCTGGGACGCGACCCCCATGCCCCAATGGGCGCCCGCCCTCCGCCAGTCAGTGTCAGCAGCTCTGGGTCTTCCTAGAGCATCTCTGACCTCATTAGGGGAGTGGCTCACAAACCACCCAGGCCATCGCCTAAAACCATCCTCATCCCCCTACTGGAACCAGGCTCTCCTTGCCCTGAAACGAGTAAGCGCGGATCCACCATGCCTTCCCATACAGAAGGGAAGGCCCTGGCCTCAGCCCTCGTCGCCATGCAATTGTGCACAATGGACAAGTTGTCACAACTCGCCTCAACCCCCAAGATCGTCCTTCCATCCGCCCAAGACTCCTTGAGCTCCTCCCTCCCTCCATGAGATTTGACCTTAAGGAATTGTGGAAGGACGTCTATCACTCCATCCTGTCAGCAAAGGTGTCCAACACCTTATGGAGGGTGCTCCACTGTTCATACAGGACAGGGGACTGGACTGGCCCTACCTTCCAGCACCGAAGCTGCCCCCACTGTGTGGAGCCTATTGACTCCCACCTCCATCGTTTTTTCACCTGTCCAGGTGTCACCGCATTTTGGACAAAGGCCCGCGCGCTCCTCCATGCTCAGCCCTGGTCTGGACACCCTGTGCATGACCTCATGTTCAAGCAGACATTGCCTGGTTGTCACTGACCCCTCCGTATCCTCGCCTATGCCACAGCCATCTGGACCATCCATAACTCCTTCCTTCATGCTGCCTTTGACCAGCAGGTGTGGACCCTTCCATACATGATCACCCACTTTCAGGTACACTTTGAGATGGCCCTGAAGGTCTGCACTATGTCGCCAACCCTCCCACGCTCAGTTGTCACTGCAGCACAGCTCTGGCGCGCAAACCCCCTCCCTTTCTTGATGCCTCCTCCCCCCTTCCTCGCCTCAGGCTCTTAGGAGCCCAGGCGTAATTCAATAAACATCGATGAATCCCCCCTTGGGTTGGGACCATCTAATACTAAAAAAATATCTGACTCTCTTGGTCTCTTCTAGAGTAAATTTCTCTCTCTAATTGGGAACTCTCCAGACACAGGTAATTATGACAAGCTTTCCTGAATGCTTGTCTACACTCTTAATATGAAGATCAAATTAAGACAAGAAGATATAAGACAAAAACATGAGAATATGGAAAGATGGTGATTTTATTTTGGGCCAGGATTCAGTATTTTATACCTCTAGGACATCTCCTGGCCATACTCATCTATTAGATGAGTTGATTAAAACAATGCCAATCCGCTATGGATTATGGAAGTGGTTATTAAAATATCCTCAAGTTAATTCAGCCCTTGAATTAACTTAATTACAATCATTTCAGCCTGATTAAAGCACTACTACTCTCATAATTGGGAAGATTTTAGGCATAATATTAGCACCTCAGCGGTGTATATTTGACTTTCATTCAGCCCAATTACGTTTTGCCATACAGCTGACAAAATACAATAAGTAGGAGAAAAGAATATAAAGAATTTGAATAATGATGCACCCCTAATTGGGACATTGGCAGGCCTCTTGATAGTACTAGGTACTCCCTATTTGGGCCGTCCATGTGCAAGTACTATCACGTTGTCATACAGCTGACAAAATACAACAATTGATAAAAAAGAATATATGGATTTAAATAATGATGCACCCTTAATCAGGACATTGGCAACCCTCTTGATAGCACTTGGTACTCCCTAATTGGGAAGTCTATATGTAAGTACTATCATGCCAATTACAGTGATCAAAATACATAAAAATTATTATTCATAAATCATATATGCATTAAATTCATAAATGCAATTAAGTTTGTGCCGTAGATTCACTTGGTTCACCCAAGTGATTACCATAATTGGACATAAAGTAATAATATCATAGCTATTATTAGCTACAATAATTGGGCATCTCAGACACAATCAGAGCAGTTAAAAGGTGAATCTGATTTTTCAGATCATGCAGATGAATCAGGAAGGATCAAAGGATCCATCAATGGGAGTAATCTATCAGCATTGATGGTTTTCTCAAAGGGTTTATTTTTGAGTCAACCATCAAAATCTAACAGATGGCATGAGGGGGAATCAAAAAAGTGATTTTACTAAATTCAGGGCTGATTGTGGCATATGCCTGAGGCTCAGCAAGGCGTGTGACCCCATTTGGGTTAACAAAATTGTAGGATGAGGTTGGAGCCAAAGGCTGCCAAGCTGTCCATCAGCTCATGGTGGAGCACCCCAGGGGGAGGTGGTTGTAAGTCTCAGGGAATGTAATTTGGCTCTCAATCAGGTCATCTTCCCGTTCCCAAATAAAAAGACACTGAAGAGGATGGTGGTACCTCTCATCACTCAGGGCGATCTCGCTCATGTAGTAGATGAGTGATGGGTGACAGCCCTTCTGCTTTGGATCCCACCCTCAATACCCACACTCACCTTGGCAGAGCTGTTGCAGGGATTTAGTGAAATATGTACTGAGATTACTGAATTGAAATCAGTCAGATCTAATTCAGGTGGTAATCTGGCTGATGGCCAAAATTCAAATGGCTGTAAAAGCATGAAGAATGAGATATTGCCAGATCTCCTGATGGCTCCAATTCAATCACTAAACCAGTAGAACAAATATTGGGTGCCATTGACAAGGTTTTGAAGCCCTCTGATAGTAATTTGGGCATTACACCCAATGTGCTGCTGTTGACCAAACAAACGGTTAAATGACCAAGCATGGGTGGGTTGGCCATCCCAAACCCGTTCCCAACCAAATGGATCTGTCCCTATATGGGATGGCCTTGGGGAATTCCTGTTGCTCATTGAGCCAAACGCCATCATGCTAACTGTTGGAAATGTAGTTGAGCCCTGGTTCAGACGTTTGAGGTTGAACTAACAGAGACTCAGCCCGCTACTAAATTTTGTGATGTCAGTTCACAAAGAACAAACCCGCCCATTCCCAAACAATTCGCTGGTTAGGTCAAATTTGTGGAACCTGACCCTGTCCTGTCACTACCCAATCAACCACTATTTAATCAGTTGCATGGCACTGAGAAAATTGTTGGTCAATTTTCTTACTTTCCTTTCCAAATAAAATTTTACCAAAAACCAAAATTTTATTTCCCTTTCTGACCGCATCTCAGATGGCATTTCCCTGGTGGCCTGTTGCCCCACACTCCGGGTAGGCTTTACCAATTCTTTTGGTCACTATGGCTCCCTCCATCACCAATTGGGTCCAGTGAGTCTGATATTTTTGGCTCTACAGCCCCATTCTTATGAACTTCTGGCAGCAATACATGAGGATTTTATGGTCCTGTCCATCAATGGAAAGAAAGAATCCATCTCCTTGTCACCCCCAATGAGATGGCCTCACATGCCAAGAATCTCGTCAAAACTATCACAGTAATCCCACCCCTGCAGCTAGAACCACTGAGTTGAGAATGGGTTCAGTGTGGTTTGTTGTTGGGATACTCCTCACCTTGTTATTGCACCTCCACTTCGTGTTATCACATTTCCCAGCTCCATATCAAGTCATACAGTTGGCAATGCCTCTGGCATTCTGGATTGCTTTTGGGTGCTCACGCATTCTGAATGGCAGGCCAGTGTAAACTTCTTCTGGCGTTTCCATGACAGTGGGTGGGCAAACAAGCAAACTGGACCACCAAAGTGGTGTCCACTGGGAGCTGGGTCCAAATTGTGGGAAGAGGGGTACCCTGGAATACCAGGGGCACAGTTGCTGCAGTGGCGGCATTAGCTTCACAGGTGAAGCTGAGGTCAAAATACCCTTTATAGGGGCGGAAATTAATAAAACTGGTGGAAATCATCATCGCCTGTGCCATTTCAATTATGGCTTGGTTGTGGTATGGGAAGAGTTTACCATAGTTGACACTTAGACCATAAAGCATGTTGCTCTGGGGAGCACCAGGGGGCAGCAAGGTACCACTTGGGTATGAGTGAAGTGGGCATCAAGTTCCTTAGAAGGAATGAATCATTCCAGGGGTTTGGTATGACTGGGCAAGCCAGTCCAAGTGCATTTTCCTGTCAGACAGAAAATGGCGGGGGAGTTTCCCTGCTGCCCCACACTGGAGCAGCTGGCAGAGAATCTGAGGGCTTCAGAGCAAAACTATGGTGGGCATTTAATATTACTTTCTTGTTTTCCATATAATTTTCTTGGAAAGTTATGCTGAGCGGAAAGAGAGTTTTTAATATCCCATACTGTTCAGAAGGTAAGCTTGACTGCAAAGATATGCACTGCTAAATGGGGATGAGACACCAAGCCATCCATGATAGCAGCTTTAGCATCATATAGAGGTAGCAATTTGGCAAGTAACAGAGGTTGAGCTTTACTATAGAATCGCTCAACAAAATAGGGGATCAATTCTCTCTCATGCAGGATAATGTACATAAGGCCTGTTTTTGACTTTGTAACTCTGTAAGAAGCCAAGTTAGTCAATAAGCACTTGTTTCACCTCTGCCCAGTTGCTAAGATTGGTCATAGTGGGAACCATGATCTCTTGAGTCATATGACTCAAACGAGTGAGAATATTGTTACATTTTTGCTGGTCAGTTGCTCCTTCTATTGAAAATTCAATAAAAAAAGGAAGGATGTAATACTGCCTTTGCCCAGTATAAACTTGTTTCTGGAGGGGGTTTGTGAATGTTGTGAGTGGCTCCATAAAGGCCTTGAGAGGGATGCAGCTTGAGCTAAATAAGTTGGGACAAGGCACTAACTAGCTGGAGTTCTAATGCAGTGATCCTAGACTCAGCTGAAGCGGGGAGGTTGTGGGGGATAGTTTCTCCACCAAGATCCATTTTTAAAAAGATTTTCTAGTGGTGTACAGGCTCCCCTGTAGTGAGCACCACTTGTCAAAATCATGGTGGGGGTTTATGATCACTAGTGCTAGTTTGCACAGGATTCAACAATTCAGCAGTAACAGGAGTATAAAAATCTTAACTGCTATAATAAAAATGGGGGATTTTCATACCACCTGTCACAAAATTGACCCTGGGCTCCGCTAGTGTGCCAGGCCAACCAGTATTAAGACTGGTGGCCCTTTGCTATTTCACCTTCATTGGTGTACCAACCCCTATACTATCTACTTATACCTCACCAGGTATTAGCTGCTACGAAGTAAAAGTAAGATAAGAAGGAGGTATGGGAGCTGGCAGAGCTGACCACTCCAGGCGTGATCACCCATGCCTATCAGGGATCCCCTAACATATCTACTTCTACCTCACTGGGTATTAGCCACTATGAAGTAAAAGTAAGAATGGTGCAAAAGATATTTTATTAGGAGAGAATAAACAACTATTTATACTAATTTCAGGGCTACTGCGCCCAAGTGCTCTTTGGCCAATCAACTACCAGAAAACCCATCCGCCTCTTGATTCCAAACCTCTATCAAATCATAAACTTTATTCATTCATACTCATAGCAATTCCCTACAGATCTGCTCATCTGATCAATGAATATTAAATTAGGTCAATCCATCCTTAGCATAAGTCGCTGGTCAATCATATATAAATTCATAATTAAATAGAACTTCAAGAATCCTCAGCTTAAGTCACTGGTACTCTGAATTAGTTGCAAATCCTAAATGATTGATAATGAATACTTTGACTTTCCACTGAAAATCCTACAATCATTTATTATGGCAGTTGGCACAGGGATAAGATTTTGCTGACTCAAGTTATAGTTAGCAAAATCATTGTTAGATGCCTGTAAATGAATACATTGGTTTCCTGCTGGAAATTCTCACATTCACCATGATTTGATATTCAGCGGCAAACTGGGAATCTTCTGAACCTCAACTCAATTAATAATTTTATAACATTAAATAGTATTGAACTAGGCGATTATCTGGCAAATTATACCCAACTAACCAAAACTCCTAATTTGGATACTATCAGGAAGGATTCATCCGGTTAAAGTCCTGACACCACCAAAGGAACAAAAATGGAATAAATAATATATACTAAGAAAACAGATATTTAAGTTGTATATGTTTATCAGTGACCTTGGCTGGGTAAAAAAATGAAACCTCTTCCAATGTCACTGCTTAGTAATTAAACTTGTTCAGGCTCAAAGTGTGATACACATCAAATTCATTATTAGGTTCAAGCCAAATTAGGAAATATGGTCATTTGACCTGTTGGAGCTCTTGAATCTTATCTCACTTTATTGGAAGGGCTGATGGAGGGTTGAGAGTGGGTAAGGTAAGCCTGTGAGATAATGTTTTAATGTACATAAGCCAATTGCCATGCAAGAAAGTATCCGCACTTTTTGGGACCCCTATAACCCTATAGAAGAAGCTGTTCCACAATGTGGCTTCAACTAGATTATTGGTAAGGCAGGGAGGGACCTCAAAAGAGCTCCCTTGATTACATCAATTAGCTAGAATATTCCAGCTACCCAAACTAGAGCTATTTGGCAGAGTCTTAAAAATATCGATAAAATTATTGCCCTGTTTTAAAGGATTCTTCTACAAATTGGCCATGGTCTTTTGGCTGATTTTATCATCATCTTCATCCAATATGCTCTTCTCAAAATATCAGTTTTGCAATTGTCTGACATGATATGACTGGACAATAAACCCTAAGTAATTATGGCGGAATTGGTGAGATTGGCTGAACTGAGGAGATTAATATATGGATGAAGATTGTCTTAATATAAGGTGATAGGGCAATAGGGCAATACTGAGCTTTGAACAAATATTTAGTGTATTGCTTCAAATCAGGTGATAAGGTGATGTTAATATACAATTTTTAATGAGTAGATTGCCTCAAACTAAGGCGATCATGAATTAAATGAATGTTAGACTCTGCTGAAACTAATGAGAATATGGCAGAAACAAATAGTCTAAGAAAAAGGGTTGGTATTGACTGAAGTTGCTGAAATATAAGTGAGATGATAATATTGAAACAGGAGGATTGTGATGAGAGTGAAAAAAGTGGGCATAGGGTATCTGCTGTTTTATATTAAAAATAATAATTTAGTGTCATTGGGGGAATTGCTCCATATTTCCTTATATTTATTACATTTGATCTGAGGACTGGCAATCTTCATATTGTCCATCCTATTGCTTGGTGGGCTCACCCCAGTGCAGAAATCTTCAGCGTATCTCTGATATATAGCCAAAATTATAACAGTGGTGCTCACTACAGGGGGCCTTTTGAACAACCACCAAAATCTTAAAATATTCCCCATTTGCAATCCAAGGCATATCAGGTTTGCACTGAAGGGGAATCATCTCAATCTGCTGTGAAAATCACACTTGTTGTGAACACAGTGCTCAAAAAAACAAGAGGAGCTCCTTCAGGACTTTGACAACGTTAAAAATCAACTTGGAAATGCAGTTAGTCAGTTGCAGATACTTGGACAACAGAACAGGTATTTTTCTAATTGCCTGGATGATGCTACTGAGTGGCTACAATGCATGGAGCGGAAGTTGAAACCTAACTTTTACCCACCTTTCCCCCATTAAGTGGATGAGGTCTTCATTGACAAGCTAACTCCATTTGAATGTAATGAAAAAATCCATGGAAGGCTCAAATAATTTGATTTTGTGGTGGAAGGAGCCCCAAATCAGCATAAAGCTAAATTACTGATATCCGCCCTGGATGTTGGAAGTGCCAACCAAGTTACTTGCTTTCTTCCAAACAGTTCCATTACATATCAGGAGGTGAAGAAGGTGCTGCGGTTTTCTGGGGCACCACCAAAATGTTGTGTGAAAGGCTGAGTTTTTGACTATAGGGTTTCATCAAATGAGACTCTTGATGAGTTTGCAGACCTCTTTACAATGGAAGCCCATGTACTGCTAAGAGAAGGCACTCTAGATGAAGCCAATGTAGAATTGCGATGACCTCTACAGTGAAGCCATACCGTGAGCTTTAAAATGTTATGGCTCCATTTTTGGAGGATGATGTACCCCTGCTCAAAATTGTCCAAATTTTGTGCCATCTATCTGCTATCATTATTATACCCAATACAGAGTGTAAACCTTACGCAGGGTTGCCAGACCTTATTATTCAGGGGAATTACCCTACCCTAATCAGAGTCCGCCTAGTAACCCCTGCCCTTATTATAACTATGTGCCTCACCCTCAGTTGAGTTATCAGCAGCATTTCAACTATTGGGCTGGGCCTATTTATGTTGATCACCCACTATCCAAGTTTTGGCTTGGCCCATCTTACAAGAACCAAGAACATGGTCCCTACAGGGTAAATTGTTTTAAATATGGTTACTCAGGCACTTTGCAGGAAGAAGTCCCAATCGTCAGGCCCCATTACATACAGCAGGACCAGTAGAACCAGGGAAAAGTTAAAGCGGAGTAGAGACAGGACTCTACCCCCACTATCCCAACCCCAAATGTTGGACATTTGCCTTTGCAGCTGAAAAATAAGAATGTTTTAGGTTGAGTTCAGCTGAAAAAGGGAAATGTCAGCCATTTGCAATTCTTTGATGATATTAAGAGCAATTTTAATAAGAATGTCAAGGGTATTGGCCAAAAGACCCTGGCCAATTCTTGGTGGAACCTCATTAACTGGAATAACACTAGTTCAAAACCCACATGGGCAAGATCTGTAAAATCAAATGGTTGGATTTTGCCAATCATATGCTGGAATTTGGGGCAACCAGCAAAAGGAACTCTATCAACCATCACCAAGTCCTTCCCAACACCTACATGGGGCCATCCCCTTTTATAGGCATAGTGGAGGCCCCCAAAAGTGAAAAAAGTTTCTCTAGTGGTGATTGGTTGTGGTACATCAAAACCTTGCCGCATGGGTATATCCTGCCCCAAAACCTCAATTTCCGTTTTCCCAAACAGTAACTTACCTCTTCCATGATCTGATAGGAGAGTTTCACATATTTTCTAATTCAGAATGCATTGTAGCTATTACAAATCTTTTCCAAAATTCCTTCTGACCTTCAAATTCAGTATAAATATTAAATGTCAAAATCAGGAAGGATCACTCTTCTTTTACTCTTGTGCTCTTAATAAAAATGACTAAAATTTAGTTTTTATTAGCATTTAATTATAATTTTAATAAAAAGCTTTTGTAGGATTCAGCAGCGTATGCACCTGTGAGCACAAAAGAGCTGGATTCCTACAAATTGGTGCTCACTATAGGGGTCCCCTGTACACTAAATAAATTATCAAAAATGGAGGCTACACCCATGATCAACCCTTCCACTTTTTCCTCTTCACATTGAATCACATCTAGTTGCTCTGGAAAAACAATTAACAAGCACTCTATCCTACCTTAAAGAACTTGAGTGGCGTTCAATAAAACCATGTTTTACAGAAAAAATTCATTCCCAGCAAAGAAATTATTGTGACTTTCCTATATGTCTATGAAGCTGCCATGTGTGATGCAACAGATAAGCATAAGGTGCAACACATTCTTCCTTGTTTAAGTCACCTAGCATAAGAGATGATTATTCCTTACCTGAATCTTTTGCTCACCTGGCCAGAGGTGAAGGAGGCTCTTCTAGCTGAATTTGGATCAAAGCAGAGTCTATAACAGGAAAAACAGGCCTTTATGCGCCTTAGTATGGTTGAAGGTGAATCAACCTTTGCCTTTGCTAAACGCTTTTACCTCGCCTTGTAAAGGTTTTCCACCTCTAACATGCTTACCTTTGAGGATGCTATCTCCATCCTGGTAGCTGGGCTAGCCTTTTCAACCCTCTCTAGCTGGACATATCATCTCAGTAAAACGCCATTTTAAAAACATCTGTGACCTTAAAGAGGCTTTGTTATAAGTGGTCGACTTCCAATTATGTGCTAACTTAAATGACGCTGAGGTGAAACCTTCAGCATTAACCATTGAGGAGCTTCCGCTTGTTAAACCGAGAGGAGTGAGCTCACATGTGTCTCTCCTCCCTGCTAAACCTGCTCCCTCAATGCGTTTTAAAAAGGATATCACTCCTTCTTATGTATCAAAGCCCTGTAAGGTAGTACCAACTATATGCCCTCACAAGCCCTCTAACATTGCTGTGCCTACCCCTCCAGCTAAGCTGGTAATTGCGCGCCCTAAGGCTATTCCATCCCCTCTAGCCACCTCTCCTACCCCACCGCAGCCTTTCCAGTTGTTGAGAATACCTTTGGGGATGAATCTAAGGGGGGTGCTGATGTTGGTTACTACATATTGGGAGCTCCCACAGAGGTAGAGGTTCCTGATCATTTGAACGCCGGAGGAGTAGATGAGACCACCATACCTGAGGAAACGTACCTTAGCCAAATTTAGGTTTTCCCAAAGTTATTGACACTGCCAGCAATGGTGATTACTTCATATATAGTTTAATTCGGCCTATTCAACAGGTTCATACCATGAAATCCATCCTGGATAGATACCCCATGACTGCTCAGAAGCTTACCTCCACTTTCCGGCTCAAGGAAGCCTTAGCCTTGTCACCTAACTTTGGAGGAACCCTCACTAATGTTGAAGTGGTCATTCAAAAAAGTCTGAATCATAGCCATCCTGGACATGGGCTCCCCAGTCGTGATCTCCACTAAGCTGAAAAAAAGATAAAGCTAGCATCTGAATTGGAATACATACAGGAATTTGGAACTGCTGGCCCCCACAATGCCCATGCTATTGAGGCATACTCTTCCCTTCCCATTCAAATTGGAAATCTTATCCTATTAGCCTCTGCTGTGGCTTTAGACAACAATGCATATGATATGCTCATTGGCACTTAATTTATGATTGAGTATGAAGATTTGTTTAACTTGAAGAAAAGGGTCCTCTCATTACTCAACTACAAAGTCTTTTTAGTCTTTGATACTTATTTGAGGCAAGCTGACCAGGGGATGGACATTACCAAAACTAAAAATATACTAAAAAACATAACTATTTGATTCAAACAAAACGCCCTAATGAGCGGATTGAGTGAAACGTTTTGAAAACCAACCAACCAAGTGGGCAGCGGAAGCTGCTTATTCCTCCATGGCGGAAGGGGAGGGGGGTCAGGGGGCTCATCTCCAGCAGCCTCTTTGGCAGCAGCTTCTTTCTCCCATAGTAGAGTGCGTGTCACGGCCATCAGTAATGGCGTTGGGGCATCTGCGGAATGTGGTTCAGTATCTTTAATAATTGGAATTTCATGGAAATTGCTAGCTAGGTAAATGGCACTGAAATACTCAGTTAAAGCTTTTTCAGCTTTAATTTTGGGCGTCTTGGAGTTGAACGAACATGGCAATGTTGGTTCAGGTTATTTTTGCTTTTGGATTCTGTGCTATAGTTGCCACATTCTGGATAGCATTGTTTTCATTTTTGTAATACTTGTTCACCAATATTTTGCTTTTTGGTGTTAAGGTTGTGGGGATAACAGGAGGTGGAATTCCTCCTTTGAGTATCGCTACTGATTTAGTGACAGCTTTATGCAGGGGCGAAAATCTGGTGTTGCAGCTGCTTTGACTGCAAGCTGGTGATCACTGTAAAACGATTCAGTGTTTGGCTGTGGGGTATAAAGTTGAGGGGGTATTTGGCGTCCCATTCTGCATTAATGAACCGCTCAATCTGCAGAGATGGTTCTTCAATGAACTTACCTGATTCATCAATTTCAGCCAATAATATTTATCAAGGGTTTTGGTTGAATTGGATTGGGGAATCAGCATACAGTTGAGGTTTGTTTGATTCATTTGTGGAAGCATGGGATTAAACTGGGATCCAATCTGATGCTTGATTGGAGGAATTATTTATGGCATTGTGGTGAGGAGGAGGCTGATTGATGACTGCAGGTATAGCTGCAGCAACAGGCTTTGGGGGTGGAGGAGGTAGGATTGTGCCCCATGCCTGAAATTGTACAGGGTGGGCAGCGGATTGGAGGTCAGCGGATGAGTTTTCTGATCCACCTGAAGTGCTTGAGTAGGGGCACTTGCATTTCGAGTGGTCTAACTCAAAACATGATGGACAGATTATCCGCCCGCCCTCAATGTGGGCCAAAATGAATGGTTGGGTGCTGAGGAAATAATGGTGTGCAGCGGAATTGCCACCGCAATTTTATTAAATTCAGGGCTTATGTGGCATATGCCTGAGGCCCAGCAAGTCGTGTGGCCCCATTTGGGACCACAAATTATAAGATGGGGTTGGAGCCATAGGCTGTCAAACCGTCCATTAGCTCCTAGTGGAGCACTTCAGGGGGAGGTGGGTGGGCAGGCCAGCAAACTGGACCACCAAAGTGGTGTCTACTGGGAGCTGAGTCTGAGTTGTGGGGAGAGGGGTGCCCTGAAATACCAGGGGCACAGTTGCTGCAGTTGCAGCGTTGGCTTTGCAGGTGAAGCTGAGGTTGAAATACCCCTTGTAGGGGTGGAAATCAATAAATCTGGTAGGTGTCATCACCGCCTGTGTTATTTCAATAATGGCTTGGTTGTGGTATGGGAATAGTTTCCCATATTTGACCCTTTGCTGTAGCGCATGTTGCTCCAGGGGAGCACTAGGGGGCAGCGTGGTACCGCTTGGGTATGAGCAAGGTGGGTTTCCAGGTCCTTGGGCGGAATGAATTGGCCCATAGGTTTGGAATGACTGGGTGAACCAGTCCTAGCACATTTTCCTGCCGGACGGAAAATGGTGGGGGAGTTTTACTGCTGCCCCATGCTGGAGCAGCTGGCGGAGAATCTGAGGACATTGGAGTAAAACTACTATAGGCGAATTTGATTTGGTTTATAAATTTGTGTAATTTGGCTTGGAAAGTTATGACGAGCAGAAAGAGAGCAATATTAAGTCTTTTTAGTCTTATCCAATAAAGAACCCAGCAAGCATGAATACTCCTGCTTAGTTAGATACCCCTTCTCAGTTTAACGTTGCCTTATTCCACTTCTGGGCGTAACACAAAAAATTACCTGGTCAGTGGATGCTAAGGAGGGTATACCATTTTATGCCGAGGACAAGGTCTTGATTAAGCATGGTGAACAAAGAGTGGTTGACACTAAAATTACACTATAAATACCACACCATTGCTTATTACACCTCATAAGTACTGAGGGCATTAGCCCCTTGGAGCCTCGTGTATTGCCTGGGATACTAGACCCAGCCTATTAGGCCAATTACCATACTACTGGGAAACCTCGCCAGGAAAGACACGATCATATGGAAACACCAGGAGATTGGCAGAGGTTTCATACTACCAGTGGAGGACATCAAACATATCCACTCCATTGGCTCTAGGGCAGATTTGGGATTACCCATGGATAACTTGGTGTATACCTTGCTCAATGTTCATATTTTGGATAAGCTAACCACAGAAAAGTTGAATAAAGTTTATACCTTGCTGGGCGAATATAGTAACATCTTCTCTAAATCAGATACTGGCTATGGCTATATGAAGGGCTGGTGTCACTCCATTGATGTGGGTGATGCCCGGCCTATTAGGTCCAAACCCTATTACAAGTCAAAAGTGGAGGAGCAACAAACGAGGATGGAGCTCCAGCAGCTATTAGATGCGGGGTTACTTGTTCCTTTCCAAAGTCCTTGGGCTTCAACTCTCTTACTAATTAAAAAGAAAAATGGAGGCCATCATATAGTCATGAATTACTGTAGGTTGAATAGCCTCACTAAGAAGGATAGTAATCATATCCATCACATTGATGACGCCCTGGCTCAACTCTCTGGCTCTAACTTCTTCTCAGCCATGGACTTGGCCAGTGGCTATTTGCAAATGGACCTTTCTTCTCAAGATCAGAAGTGCGCTCTTATTTGTAGTGAAGGTCTCTTCCAACCCACACAACTAACCCAAGGGTTGTGCAATGCAACTGCTTCTTTCCAGTGTGTGATGGATCACATTTTGCAGGAATTCAAATTAGCTTGTGTCATCATCTATCCTGATGATATCACGGTGTTTCAAAAACTTCCAACAAACATCTGGATCATTTGAAGGAGGTGGTTCAATGGTTATGTAAGTCTAACATTAAGCTGAAGCCCTCAAAGTGTACCTTCTTCCAAAGGAAATTAGATATTCTTGGCCACTCCATTTATCAAGAAGGAATTCAACCCATGAAGGACAAGGTAAAAGCCATCTCAAAAATGCCGCCCCATAAAAATCTATGGGATATTCAGGTATTTCTAGGGATGATGGGGTATTACCATCAGTTCATCCCTAAGTTTGCCCAACTCAGTGATCCCCTTGACCGGCTATTAACTAAAAATACCCCTTTCTATTGGGGTGCTGAACAAAAAGCTGCTTTTGAGACGATGAAGCAACTACTGCAGCAATGTCCTATTCTGTGGCACCCTGATTTCAATAAACCTTTCATCTTGTTCACTGACGCCTTGGACTATGCTGTTGGGGCCATCTTAGCCCAATTGGATGAAAACGGTGTTGACCATCCTGTATCCTAAATTAGTAAGATGCTTTCAAAGGCGGAACTCAACTACAGTGTAACGGAAAAGGAGTGCCTTGCTATTCTTCTAGCTGTAAAGCACTACAGCCCTTTTCTATATGGAACCACCTTCACTGTAGTTACAGACCATGCGTCCCTAAAGTGGTTACATAACATAAATGATCCTACTGGTTAGCTAGCTCGCTGGGCTCTAAAGCTTCAGCCTTATGACATGAATATAAAAGACCATGCTGGAATCTGTCGCTTGAACGTTGATGGTTTAACTCAGCTACCAGCCCTTCACTTGGATAATAGTGAGGTGGAGAGGTTACATGACCTTTTAATGACTCCCATTGAATGGGAGGATTAGGATGAGCCTGTTCAGAAGATGTTATCCTGGAACTCCCATAACACCAAAGTTGAAAATGGGAAGTTGTATAAGCATGTGGGGTCAAATTGGCTGCTTTACCTTCAGCCCTTGGAACGTGTACCTGCCATACTAGAAGCTCACTCCACCCTAGTTCTTGGAGGGTCAAAGAAAACTCATGAGTGGATTGAGGATTTATACTATTGGGATGGAATGATGGAAGCTATTTTTGACAACTTGGAAGCTTGCTTTACGTGTAAGAAGAAACTAGTTTCAAGACTGGATAATATTACCAACCTACTACCCCTCAACATCCATTCCACACCATTAGTTTGGATGTAGTAGGTCCCCTTCCTCAGTCTACTAGTGGAAACAAATTTATCCTAGTAGTATCAACCATTTCACCAAGTGGGTGGAAGCAGTGGCTCTTCCTGTCCAAACTGCTAAGGCCACCGACACCTTTTTACTCCAAAACATTTACACATGTCACGGCTGCCCCCAAGTAAAACTCTGCGATAATGGTAAGAACTTCACCTCCAGAGTAGTCAAAATCCTGGCCACATCTATGGGAGCACAACAACTCTTCTCAGCTCCATATAACCCCTTCAAAAAATGGGACTGTGGAAAGAGAAAATGGGACATTGGTTTCTATCCTTCAGAAAATGGCCTCCTCTGATCCACTTCACTAGGATCATTTCCTACCCAGTGCTCTTATGGCCTACCAAATAAGTTATCACCAGGTTTTAAAGGTGTCCCCTTTCCATGTCCTGTATGGGCGGGAACCAGAAATACCTGCCCTCTTAGTCAAAGATGTATTTTTCTATAGAATTGAGGAACCTGAGAAGGTCATGAGAAGATTGGCTTAGCGCATCATTCAACTCCAACCTGAGGCAATGACCAATTTAGCAAAAACCGTGATTAAAGAAGGCCAGGCAGCAAATGAGCTCAGAACCCCCTTCCTACATTCCAAGTGTCTGACATGGTATTATATTACCAAAAACTGCATCACTCCTAGAAGCTGTAAGCTTGGAACAACTTGGGAGGGTCCCTTCACTGTTACATACAAGAGAGGAAATGAATATTTCATTAAGTTGCTAGCTACCTGTATTACCATTAATCACGTTTAAGGCTGTTTCCTTCAGTCCTACTAGCCCCCCAACATTCTTGAGGAAAGGCATGTCAGACATTTGCCTTTGCGGCTGAAAAGTAAGAATGTCTTAGGTCAAGTTCAGCTGAAAAAGGGAAATGTCGGCCATTTGCAATTTTTTGATGATATTAAGAGCAATTTTAATAAGAGTATCGAGGGTATTGGCCAAAAGACCCTGGCTGATTTTCGGTGGAACCCCATTAACTGGGGTAACACTAGTTCAAAACCTGCATGGGCACTATCTGTAAAATCAAACAATCAGATTTAACCAATTGCATGACAGACTTTGGGGAAACCAGTGAAATGAACTCCCCCAACCATCACCAAGTCCTTCCCAACACCTACACAGGCCACCCCATTTATAGGCGTGGTGGAGGTTCCCCAAGGTGAAAATAGTTTCTCTAGTGATGATTGGTTGCGGTACATCAAAACCTTGCTGTATGGGTATATTCTGCCCCAAAACCCCAAATTCCGTTTTCCCAAAAAGTAACTCACCTCTCCCACGATCTGATAGGAGAGTTTCACATATTTCCTAATTAAGAATGCATTGCAGCTATTCCAAAACTACCCCAAATTCCTTCTGACCTTCAAATTCAGTATAAAATTTTATTCATCAAAAATTGGGAAGGGTCACTATTCTCTTTTCTCACGCTCCTAATAAAAATGACTAAAAATCCAGCTTTTATTATTATTTAATTATAATTTTATTAAAAAGTTTTTGTGGGATCCAGCAGCGTATGCACCTGTGAGCATAAAAGAGCTGGATTCCTACACCAAACATACCTGCCTGAACATATCAATGTATATTCAGCGGAAGCTCCTCTTTATGATGATGCATTCCTATTTCAGCAGCCAGTTGGAGGGGTGAATATATTAACATAATAGCAATCCAAGGACTCTGAGGAAGAAGGATCTCTGGAGCAACCAAAGCCTTACACTTGTCAAATGTTTGACCAAGTTTCCCCTGACAAGTTGGACCCCTCCTCTGATGCACCTTCCTTGCACAGAGTAGACGTCGCCCTTCCAGTAGATGCTATCATCCAAGAATATACCAAAGTCAGTGAGGGCATTATGAGTTTCCTTCAGAAAAGAGATCCGTTAAATATCCACATATTAAGAGTCAAAATTTTCTTATTCTGATTGTACATACTGTGAAATTGTTGTAGTCAAAACAGAAGTTTATGCTATAATAGATATGGGCGCCACTGTCAACATAGTTTCCACTAAGTTAGTGGCAAAGTTGATTTGAAACCTGATATAGATCATTATATGGTGTATGGGACCGCTGGAGCCAAAAGCACAGTCTCAGAGAGAGTGTATAGTGTGTTGCCCTTGCAGTTTGGGTCAATTGTCATCATATCTACAGCAATAATGCTAAAAAACAGCTGTTACAACCTGCTATTTGAAACAGCATATATTTGACACTTTGGTGCTGTCATCAATTTGATGGAGGAAATCTTTGAAATTTTTGAGCAGCGGATTCCCAATTTTTTTACAACCAACGGAATACCAAAAGGATCTGGTGCATATGGGACATGTCAACCTCACCTATAGTGATGGTGTAATTCTGGTGCGCTACCATTGACTAAAGAGAAAGACCTGGGCTCTCCCTGACAGATATAAAAATATCAAGGATTGCCTCTCCGAGCTGCCATGCCTATATCCATTCCATTTTGGTCATCAAGTAATAGTAAACACTAAGTTGGAGGCAGAAGTGCCAGAAGGACCCTATGGGGAAGTTATTGGCCCTTACAGCTATCATGTCTTGAGCCTCATGTGGCTCAAGGCATTATACTAGCAGGATAAGGGGACATCAAGGTTCTACTTGCAAATCTACAAATGGAACCATTGCAAATCCGCTGACAGCAACTAAAGGCATATTTACATCTGACCCCTGTTGAGGAGGCTCTTCAGGTGCATAAGTTTGGGTCACTAGATATTTTTAATCTACTCATCAAGCCACAGCCCAGCATAATGACGGTGGTACTGCACAAAATCTTAGTCATATTAATGAAAGAACAGAAGGATTGGGTGATATCTTTATTTGAAAATATAAGGAGATTTTTGCTGATGATGACCACAATTTATGGCGTGCTTGGGGGATGATCTATTGATTTAAGATTGGAAATCATCCCTTCATCATGTCTTGGATGATCCGCTGGTCTAGGGCATTTGAGGAAGTAGTAACTGAAGAAATTGAAAAGCTACTGGAGCAAGGGATGCTCAAACTGCCAAAGAGTCCGTGGGCTTTGCCCATTCTTATTGTCAAAAAGAAGGATGGTACCAATTGGGTATTAAAAGACTACCAGAAGCTCAACAGTATCACCAAGAATGACTCATATTCCTTGACGCAGATTGACGATGCTTTGGATCAGTTAGGGGAGCTCATCACTTCTCAGCAATAATTTGATATCAGGTTACTGGTAGATCAAGTTGCTCATGGTAGAACGGGAGAAATGCGCCATTATCACGTCCAAAGGGCTTTTCCAACTGACGCATATGCCACAAGGGCTGTATAATGCCCCAGCTACAATTCAACTGGCCATGGGCACCATTCTTGGTGACCTGAAGCTGTCATTCATCCTCATGTATATTGACAATATCAATGTTTTTTCACATACATTCTCCAAGAATCTTACCCATCTTGTGGAGGTCTTCTGCCAGCTTGCTGAATCCAACGTCAAGATCAAGCCCCATAAATGGCACTTCTTCAAAGACCAACTGAAGTACCTTGGGTTTGTGGTAGACTTGAAGGGGATGAGACTGCAACCAGCTAAGGGGACTTCCATCCAGAAAATAACTAGACTGACCAGTTAATGCAACATACAGGTATTTTTTTGGAAAGGTCAGCTACTACCGCTGATTTATACCCAACTTAAGTTGTATTGGAGGTCCGCTATTTAAAACTTAAAAAAGGATGTCATTTTTGATTGGACGGACTCCATCAATACTCCTTTGGCATACTTTAGACAGCATTGATAATTGCTCCAGTGATCATTACCCAAATTTTGATAAGGAATTTACAGTATATATGTATGCGTTCCTTTCCACCATTGGGTAGTGCTATCCCAACAAGATGATGAAGGTGAGGAGCATCTGGTTGCATACTGCAGTTGTAGCCTGTGTTATAAAAATACTTAGATGGATTCCTCCAATGATTTAAGCTGATTTGGGATAAAATAGGTCAATCCTGGTGGAATGACTTATTGACTTAATTTCATGGCTATCAGGTGATTGCTAGGTAGTTGATCCCCAAATTAGGTCGACCCAAATCCAAGTATTCCTCTGAGTTTGTATGTAGGATCAAATGGAGCCAATTGATGGCCAAATTAGTTTATGGATCACCAGTGACTAGTAGCTAAGGATGATCCAATTGTATCAATTTAGTAAGTGTTGGCGGAAACTGACAATCTTGAGTTTGAGGCAGCTAAGGTTGTTTCTGGTGCCTCATATTTAACAATAAAATATCGCCTGAATAAGGTGATTACCCAGATGACTAACTTCAAAGAGTCAAAATGTACTGTTGGCGAGATGATGAGTTATTCCATGTCAAAGCGAGTGACCAAAGAGGTATCTGGTGCATAATAATCAACTTGAAGGTCAAATCCAAATTTAATGTTTATTTAATATAATAAATTATATGGCTCACTGGCAACTTAAGGCCAAGGATGAGCTGAAAATAATTTGGACATTGGTAAGGACAGGGTGAGAGAGTCAACGCCAGGAAAGAGAGTAATGCAGTGGCAGGCTGAGAAAAATGGTTGACTAGAAGGTCCAGCAATGAGCCAATAGGTCAGCGGTAGACGCAGTAGCCCTTTTGTAAATGTATAAATACCTGGCGCTTCCCCTTCAAAAATATCTCCCTTTGCCTAATCTACCTTTTGAATTAAGTTTATATTAATTTTATTGGTTGGGATAGGCTGGGGATCTACAAATGGCGCAGGTGATACGCCAAGGGGCCAGCTGGCGCTGCTGGCCTTGAGCCTAAGGCAAAATGGCAAGGGTTGACCAGACTTCATATTGGTTGGCCTGCCAACCAGCGGCATCCCTATTTTCAGAAAAGCAATTATCCATCAGTGGTGCTCACTATGGGGGTTCTGCTGGTTGGTGCTGAAGTAGCTGATAGGTTGGTGAGGAGGTGGTGGGATGTGCTATAATGGTGAGGGTTCTAGTGATTGCTGGTGGTGGGGAGGGGCAAGCCCTGGATGAACGCCTCACACGCCAAGGCTGGAATTAGGAGAAATACCATATGGTCAAATGGGGGAAATGTCAGAATTTTAACCAGATGGATTCCTCCAATGATTTAACAAGATTTGGTATAAAATAGGCCAATCCCAGAGAAATGTCTTATTGACTTAATTTCATATGGTTAGATGATTGCATGTTGAGTTGCTCGACAAATTGAGTTTAGCCAAATCTATGCATTCCTCTGAGCTTAGAAGTTAGGATTGTGTGGAGCCAGATTAGGCCCAAATTAGTAAAGGATCACTGGTGAGTAGTAGAAAAGGATGATCCTTTTTGTATCAATTAAGTAATGCTGGCAAAACTTGACTATTTTAAGTTTAGGGCGGCCAAGGTTGTTTCTGGCACCTCATTTATATTAATCAATCATTGCATAAAGAGGTGATCTAAACAATCAATTGAGAAGAGTCAAAATGTTTCATTGGCAAGAAGCTGATATATTCTGAGTACCCAAGCAACTGAAGCTATTTCCAGTGCAATATTAATAGGAGGAATTCAAATCTGATGAATTAAATAATATAATAAATTATATAGCTCACCAGCAACTCAAGGCCAAGGATGAGCAAAACTAATTTGGACATTGGAAAGGAAAGGGCAAGAGGGTTGATTCCAAGGAAGAGAGTAGCGCAGAGGAAGGCTGAGATAATGGTTGACTGGAAGGTCCAGCAATGAGCCAATAGGTTGGCAGTGGGTGAAGTAGCCCTTTTGTAAATAGTATAAATACCTGGAGCTTCCATTTCAATAAATATCTCCATTTGCCTAATCTACCTTTTGATTTAAGTTTATATTTATTTTGTTGGCTGGGGGGACGCTGGGAGATTTTCAAATGTCATGGGTGGTACACCAAAAGTCAACTGGCTTTGCTGGCCTCAAGCCTAAGGCAAAATGGAAAAGGTTGAAAAGACTTTATACTGGTTGACCTGCCAACCAACGGAGCCCCTATCATCATAAAAGCGATATTCTAACAAACCCAGTGGGCAGTTTCCAAGGGAGTCAACTCAGAATGAGCTGAAATAACTTTAGTTACCCAACAGTAGAAGAAAATCATGATTAACTCTAGTGTTTTTTACATAATGCCAAGGATACATGGGATACAAGAGGTTGCTTAATATAACTCACCATAAAAAAGCACCAAAAAGACTATAAAGTTTGCCAGGAGCAGTAAGCAACGTCCCAAGTGATATCTAGTGTATTCCAAATATTTTTCTGTTTTTAAAATGTATACAAACAGAGCCTGAGCAATAGGAAAAAGAGGCCTTGAGAACAGAGCCAGTTTGGGTAGTATTGGAGGCTGATCTGCGCGAATTAGTGTGCTGCAAATATAGCCAATTAGGCCATGGCAAGGTATTAGTTTTAGTATCAACATCAGGTTCAGACCAGAACTGTAAGTTTAGGCTGAACATTGCAGGAAGAGGTTTAGCCAAGGTTTATATTTAATGGAGACCCAAACTAAGAAAAGTTAACCAGAAATAATCCTTTATTTTATTAGGTCAGTGTAATTAAAAAATAAAATTTATTTGAGGTACGCCAACCAGAGGGTGGGCACTACTGATGCTTTAAATCAAACGAAAAAGGAACCAAAACAAGCGGAATAACAAAACAAAAAGATCCTCCACCAGGTAGGGAGCAGATGACTGCCAGCCCACCATGGCAGAGGGTGAGGAAGGGTCAGGTGGCGCCTCAGCAGGCACAGCAGGTTTGGCTGGAGCAGTATAATTAATGAGGCGGATATTGTAAGTCCCAGTGAACATCCTCTGGGTGTCAATCAAGCCATTTTTCCATTCCCGAGCAAGAAGGTACCAAAGAGGATGACCATACCTCCCACTACTCTCAGGGCGATCTCGCTCACATGGTAGATGAGCGCTGGGTAATAGCCCTTCCACTTCAGATCCCACTTATGGTACCCGCACTCTCCTCAGCAGAACTGTTATGAGGAATCAGTAAAATTTGCACTGAGATTGCCAAAATGGAATTGACTGCAACTAATTCAAGCAGCAATCAGCCCAATACTCAGATTTCAAATGGTTGAAAAAGTATGAAGACCAAGCTATTGGCCAGAATGCCCAACGGTTGCAATTTAGTTTACATGCTGATTGAAAAATTCCCCCTCCCAAATCTGTCAGGCATCACCTCTAATGGGCAGATTCCTGATGGCAAATCAGGCGTTGCACCTGATGCAATGCCACTGACCACAACTCAGCCCACTGCCAAATTTTGCAATTTCAGTCCCCAGGGAACTAACCCACCCATTCCCAAATAATTCACCGCTTAGGTCAAAATGACTGCAACTTGACCCGCCACCAAATTTTGCATTGTCAGTTCCCAGGAAACTAACCCGCCCATTTCCCAGGTAATTTGCCACTTAAGTCAAACTTGTGGAATCTGATCCTGGCTTGTTTTCCCTATAAAATTGATGACTATTAAATCAGGCGCATCGCACTGAAAAATTGTTGGTCAATTTTCCTTCCTTAAATTTTCTAATAAAAACAACTTCCCCCAAAATCCCGTTTTTATCTGTTGAAAATTAATCTCCCTTCCAGTTCCATATTTGTTGTACCAGCAGCAGTGCCACAGGCATTCTGGTTTGCCATTTGGATGCTCTGGCATCTGGGCTGGCAGGCCAGTATAATTCTTACTTGCTGTTCACCTGACATAATCGACCAACCATCAATCTCTACCGTTTCCACCTTTCTTGTAGATATTGGCGCAGCAATGGTCCCTTCTTTCCAAATGAATCAGGTCGTAAAGAAGATAATACCTGCCCACATTAGTCCCATCCCACTCAAAACTCCAAACCCATACCCCATAGTTGCCGCGGCTATCTTGCCCATGTCAGTAGGGTTTGACATCTCAACTTGAAATGTGTTTGTTCCCCAAAGCCCAGTAGTTTCCCAGCTGTCACCCTTCAAAGGTGCAATTCCTGTGAAATCGGAACCAATCAACACTGAAAATGGCGAAGAGGCTGAGGAGGAGGTTATCCTGGAATCCCAGAAATTGCGACATTCCATGTAATATCTTGTGGCTTGGAAAGGATATCTGGACTACAAGAACAGTTGGGCCAAGGCGCGCAATTGTGCAAATTGCATGAACCTGGTCGAAGCATTCAACATATCCCACTCCAAGATTCTCCATTTCCCCCAAAGCTCAGTAGTTTCCCAGCTGCCGCCCTTCAAAGATGCAATTCTCATGGAACTAGAACCAATCATCATCAAAAATGGGGAAGAGGCCGAGGAAGAGGCTATCCTGGCATCCCAGAAATCGTGACACCACATCCAATATCTTGTGGCTTGGAAAGGATATCTGGCCTACAAGAACAGTTGGGGCAAGGCGCGCAATTGCACGAATTGCATGAACCTGGTCAAAGCGCTCCACATATCCCACCCCAAGGTTCTCCATTTCCCCCAAAAACCTGCATCAGTTTTGACAATCAAGTTACCCAAGGCGCACAAGAATGTGGCTCTTGTACAGTTTCCCAGTGATGAGGCTCTTCTCTTGGAAAAAGGAAAGGGTAATGTAAGTCCCAGTGAATGTCCTCTGGGCATCGATCAGGCCATCTTTTCATTCCCAAGCAAGAAGGTACCAAAGAGGATGGCCATACCCATCATTACTCAGGGTAATCTCTCTCACGTGGTAGATGAGTGCTGGGTAATAGCCCTTCTGCTTCAGATCCTGCTTCCAGTACCCACACTCTCCTTGGCAGAACTGTTACAAGGAATTAGTAAAATCTGTACCGAGATTGCCAAAATGGAATTGATTGCAACTGATTTGAGCAGCAATTAGCCCAATACTCAGATTTCAAATGGTTGAAAAAGTATGAAGACCAAGCTATTGGCTAGAATGCCCAACGGTTGCAATTCAGTTTACATGATGATTGAAAAATTCCCCCCTCCCAAATCTGTCAGGCATCACCTCCAATGGGCAGATTCCTGCTAGCAAATCAGGCGTTGCACCTGATGCAATGCCACTGACCACAACTCAGCCCACCGCCAAATTTTGCAATGTCAGTCCCCAGGGAACTAACCCACCCATTCCCAAATAATTCACCGCTTAGGTCAAACTGACTTCAACTTGGCCCAACACCAAAATTTGCAATGTCAGTTCCCAGGAAACTAACCCGCCCATTTCCCAGGTAATTTTACCACTTAAGTCAAACTTGTGGAATCTGATCCTGGCTTGTTTTCCCTATAAAAGTGATGACTATTAAATCAGGCGCATTGCACTGAAAAATTGTTGGTCAATTTTCATTCCTTAAATTTTCTAATAAAAACAACTTCCCCCAAAATCCCGTTTTTATCTGTTAAAAATTAATCTCCCTTCCAGTTCCATATTTTTTGTACCAGCAGCAGTGCCTCAGGCATTCTGGTTTGCCATTTGGATGCTCAGGCATCGGGCTGGCAGGCCATTCTAATTCTTACTTGCTGTTCGCCTGACAGATATAAGCTGAAAGCAAAAAAATTTGGGCATCAGCATGGTGTGGGTCAAGGGCGTGAACAAAAGGATTAATATACTCAATATCAGCCTGGAGGATAGCCTTTAAATATTCTGCAACGTGATATTCAGCTTGAATGTGGGCATCAGATATTTTTTAAGCCTGGCAGTATTCTGTCTGGTGATATCTTCTTTTGGGGAAAATTTTGCTAGTTCAGCAACATACGGTATTAAGTTGATAACAGCGTCAGCTAATTTGTTGATTTCATCCAGCGCTTCTTCAGGAGAATCAGGTGAATACTTAGGTAAGTGCAGCCCTTTTTTGAATTCATAAACTGACTCGCCACTGCTTTTTGGATGCGGTAACAATGGGGCGAGGCCACTGTTGCTAAGGCAACTGGTGGTCACTTTGTAATGGGATGCATTGGGTTTAGGGGCATGGCGTCTGGGTGGGACTGATTTTCTAAAAATCTAAGTTGAGAAATTTCATCCAAGTCATAACTATCTGGGGCTTCTTAACTTGATTTGTCAATTGCCTTTGAGACAAGCTCACCTGATTCACCATTTCATCCAATAGGGCTCAAGGATTTTGGATCAGTTAAACAGGAGAGGAAAAATAGGTGGGTCAAAGTAAGAAAATGGTGAGTTGCTTGGTAGCGAACAGTGGTCCAATCCTTATTCTGATTGGGTGGGTTTGAATTTGTATGGGTGAGTATGGCTGGAAGTTTTGGTGGGGGAAGACTTCCCACTCTGTCCCAGCAAGTGAGTGTGTTGGGTGTGGTGGCAACAAGGCACCCCATTCAGACGCCGTTGATAAGGGTACAGAGATAGCTCTCATCATAGCGGCATGGGGGCAGGACTTTTAGAATGGTCTAACCCAAAACAAATGGGACAAATATGTTGACTGCTGTTAATGTGAGCCTAAAAGATATGCCTTGGTGCTGCAGCAATGCAAGCACGTGTGGGGAATTGTTGGGTAAAAGGAGAGTGGTGTGATTTTATGGTGGCATTAGCGTGAGGGGCAGCAAGGCGCTCTGCACCAGAGGGAACAGTGAAGATGAGGTTGGGCTGAGTGCCATAAGCAAAAGCCCCGCTATCAACTTTTGATATAAAATTTGGGGTGAGAGTTTTTAAGAGATGTTTGCATTTGATCCCACCAGTGTGATACCAACAGGGAGCGAGTATGGGGTAGTAGGATTAAGGTATATTTATAAATCAGAAGAGTTGATGCCGCTGCTGCAGCATCTTTAAGTTTGGAAGACTATGTCAAAATAGCCCTTGAAAGGGTGGAAACCAATAAAGACAGCTGTTGCAAAGGCAGCTGTGGCAAGCTCAATAATTTGTTTGTCTGAATATGGGAATAAGCTCCTGTATTCAAAAAAGAGGCAAAATTGAATTGTGGAGCAAGGGAGGGCGAGCGGGTGGGGGTGAGGTTGATGGATTTATGCAAAGTCAAGCGCTAAGTCCCATTGAGGAATAAATTGAATAGAAGAGTGTGGCAGACTATTTGAGCCCATTTGAACTTGTTTTCTCACAGGCCAAAAACGCTGGGTGGTGGATCACTGCTGACCACTGTTATAATTTTGGCGATATCATAGAGATGTAAAGTAAGGTTTTTACACAGAGTTGATCCCATTGAGCAATGGACAGATTGTCGGACATTTGCCCTCTCAGCTGAGAAATAAGAATGGTGAAGGTTGAATTCAGCCAAAGAGGGGAAATGTTGGCCTTTTGCAATTTTCCAATGAGGTAAAGAATTCGTTTATTACTGATGAAAATAAGGAAGTTAGAAAATTGGGCAATAGTCCCTGGCCAATTCTCAGTGGAACCCCATTAATCAGGGAACACTAGTTGAAAACCTGTACAGGCACTAGTGAAATCAGCTGGTCAGATTACTCTGACCTCACCACAGACTTCGGGGTTACCATTGAAAGGCACACCCCTGACCCCAATGAAGTCCTTCAATGCACCTTCATGGAGACCCTCCCCTTTTTATAGGCTTGCCGGGGGTCCCCAAAGTTCAAGAAATTTCTCAGGTGGTGATTGGCTTAAATTTATAAAAATGTTAACTCATGGGTATGTTTGGGCCAATCAGAATTCTGCTTCCTTCATTCCTCTGCCCTGATGCGAGTTCCCAAACTATGATATGCTATTCCTGCATATTTTTTAATCTGGACTCATTCAGGCTATTCCAAACATATTCCCAAACTCCCCCTTCACCTTTGAAGTTACTTTAAATACTAGATAGTTGGAGGTTGAGGATCATCGTTATCCTGTATTGCGCCCATAATAAAAATCATAAAAACTATTTTTATTAGCGCCTTTTATTTAAGTCTTTATTTTTAACATATTTGTGGAAACCAGCTGGTGGATGCACCAGCGAGCATACTTAAGCTGGTTTCCCACAAAATGGTGCTCACTAAAGGGGACCCCTGTATACCAAAAGTCTTTGCTCTTGAAAAGAAACTCAAAGATGCTTTATCCCGCCTTAAGAAGCTTGAACAACGTCCTTACAAACTCCTTCTCAAAGAAAAGTTCATTCCTGGGGAAGGAAGCATTGCTACTTTCCTTTACGTTTATAAAACCGCTATGGATGGCACCATAGACAAGCAAAAAGTTCGCCACATCCTACCTTGTTTGAGTCATCTAGCACAAGAGATGATAGTCCCTAACCTGAACCCTTCATATTCTTGGGCAGAGGTGAAAAAGGCTCTTCTGGATGAAATTGGATCACAACAGAGTATACACAGGGAAAAACAGGCCTTTATGCGCTTTAGTATATCTGAAGGTGAATCAACCATTACCTTAGCTAAACGCTTTTACCTCGCTGAAAAGGTTGACCACCTCTAACTTGCTTACCCTTGATGATGCTGTCACCGCCCTGTTAACTGGGCTAGCTTCTCGACCCTCTCTAGCCAAGACACATCATCTCAGTGAAGCGCCACTTTAAAAATCTCCATGACATAAAAGAGGCTTTGTTCCGAATTAGCTGAATTCTAAGTATGGAAATCTTCAGCTCCCATCATTGAGGAGCTACCGCTTGTTGAACAGTTGGGAGTGCCTTCACCTGTGCCTATCCTCCCTACATAACCTGCTCCATCAGTACGACTTAAAAAGGTTGTAACGACCATACAGCCACACAAGCTCACTAAAATTGCTGTGCCTACCTCTCCAGCTAAGCTGGAAATGCACACTCTACAGCTACCCAATCTTCTGTGGTAGTCTCATCTACCTCCATCGCTGCCTTACCTATTGTTGCAAATACTCTTGCGGAGGAAGCTGAAGGGGTTATGATGATGTCAGTTACTATATATTGGGAGCCCCCACTGAAGTAGAAGTTCCTGATCATTTAAACGCTAAGGAGTAGATAAGTCTACCCTACCTGAAGAAACTTACCTCAGCCAAGTTCTAGGATGTCCAAAAATCATTGACACTGCCAGTGATGGTGACCAATTCTTAGCTAGCCTGCTACATCCCCTTCAACGGAGTCATACCCTAAAGTCCATCAAGGATAAATACCCTGATGCTGCTAAGAAGTTAACCTCCACTTTCCAGTTCAAGGAGGTTTTAGCTTTATCACCTAACTTTGGGGAAAACGCTCACCAAAGTCAAAGTGGTCATTCAAAAGGTCTGAATACTGGCTATCCTGGACACTGGCTCTCAAGTCAACGTGATCTTCACTAAGCTTATCAAGAAGATAAAGCTAGCGCCTGATTTGGAGTACACCCAAGAGTTTGGAACCGCTGGTCCCAACAATACCCGTGCTATTGGGGCATACTCTTCCCTTCCCATTCGAATTGGGAAGCTTATTCTATCAGCCACTGCTGTGGCTTTGGACAATAACGCATATGATATGCTCATCAGCACTCAGTTTATGATTGAGCATTAAGGAATAATCAACCTGAAGCAAGGTGTCCTCTTGTTACTCAACTACGAAGTACCTTTAGTCTTATTTAATAAAGAACCCCACAAGCATAAATACTCTTGCCTGGTCAAATATCCTTATTCTTCTATAACCTTGTTATATACCACTTCTGGTCAAAATACAAAGAAACTACCTGATTCAGTGGATGCTGGGGATGGTATCCTTTCTATGCGGCTGAAGAGATCTTGATTAAGCCTGAGGAACAAAGAGTGATTGACACTAAAATCACATTACAAATCCCACATCATTGTTTATTGCACCTCATAAGTATTGAAGGTGTTAGTCCCTTGGAGCCTCGTGTTTTTCCAGGGATATTAGACCCAGACTACCAAAGGCCTATTACCCTTCTTCTAGGAAACATCAAAGGAAAAGATATGATCATATGGAAACACCAGGAAATTTGTAGAGGTTTTCTACTCCCAGTAGAAGACATTGAACATATCCACTCCATTGGCTCTATGTCAGATTTGGGCTTACCCGTGGATAACATGGTGTGTACCTTGCCCAACGTTCATATTTCATATAAGCTAACCCAGAAGAGTTGTTGGGTTACAACACCTGAACCTCACACCCCCATATGAAAGAAAAACCCACTCATCATACCCTTTGCATCATCTCCCAAAACCAGCCCTGTCCGCCACCTTGGGATATGGCTGGAAACAGGGGGGTATGCCAATGAGACAATTGAGAACAATCTACTATAGCGGGTATCCAACCGCGTCGCCTCCCTCAAGGTAAGATCCCCAGGACTAACGGGGCAAGTAACAGTTGCTAACTCACTCATCCTCCCTTTACTGTGGTTCCCTGCCCACGAGATCTCATTCTCACCCACCTTCATAACTTCAATCGTGCGCTCATTCAAGGCTGGCTGTGGCCTGGATTACATCCACCTATACAGATGGAAACTCTTTGGCCCACGCTCCAGCGGAGGCATGGGACTAATAGATTTTGAGAGCCACGCCAACCGCATCCTGGGCACCTGGATAAAGGAAGTCCTTGCCCCAGACCTCATGAAGAAACACTGGTCCAGTGCAGCGAGGACTAACTTCGCGCAGGCGCTCAAAATAATCAACCCACATAGACCATCCGGCTACTATCATACCTTGCTAAACGCCCCACCAAAACAGGCCCTCACGGAACCCCCCTCACTTCAAACGCCTCCTCCGAGCCATTCGCTGCATGGGATGGACTGTAGAGAACACTGGCACTGTGCAGGGAAGGGGACGACCCAGCTCCCACTTCAGATTAAGAAAACCAGAAGACCACCCCCAGAGAGTCATGCTTGCTATGACCCCAATCATTGCTAGAATCGAATACCTAGATGCGTTGGACATTCCCTATGACTTAACCACACAGAAGGCAGTGTGGAGAATGACGCAGCACCCACTCCTACAGCCGAGGGTAAGAGCCAACGCCTGGCGCTGCCTGAGAAGGACCTATAGGATGGGGGACCGCTCCCATTCCCTCCACGCAACCTGCGCATTATGTGGAGGGGAGGGCTCCCTATACCACCGCCTAGAAACATGCCCCCCAACAAAAGCCATATGGCGGGAAGTTGCGCGCCTGCTTAAGCTCCAAGACGAGCAGGAATTATCTATCTCAAAGAGCCTCCTCAAGCTCCAGCTCAAGTCACCAATCCCATCTACCCTCCGCTCCCTAATGATACCCATTGCAATGTGGACAATCCACACCATTGCCTTAGATGCGTTCAAGGGCACGGTCCCAACCATCCATGGGGTTATCAAAAGGTTCCACGTCCACTTACTAGAGCACTTCCAAGCCTGACTCTATGGATACATGAGGCCAAGGCAACAGGCGCTCATAGAATCGCGGTTCCCACTCTGGTTCCTCCACACAGACCCCTTCCTTCACACCTGCTCCATAGATGGGGAAACCCCATCAAAGTAGCGCAACAACCCCCATACCTGGCAGTCTTGCTGGCAACAGGGGTAACCTGAGTACCCTGGGGGCCCAATTTTATCTATCTTCGCTTCCCCCTTTTTTGTTCCCATACATACTCGGTAATGCCCATTTCCCCCGGTCAGCTTTCCTTGGTTAAATAAAAAACCCCAGAGGAGTTGGAGAAGGTTCATACCTTGCTTGATGAATATTATGACATCTTCTCCAAATCAGATACTGACTATGGCCACATGAAGGGCTGGTGTCATTCCATTGATGTGGGTGATGCCTGGCCTATTAGGTCCAAACCCTACCACAAGTCAAAAGTGGAGGAGCAACAAATGAGGACGGAGCTCCAGAAGTTATTGGATGCGGGGTTACTCATTTCTTCTCAAAGCTCTTGGGCTTCACCTCTCTTACTAATTAAAAAGAAAAATGGAGGCCATCGTATAGTCATGGATTACTTCAGGTTGAATAGCCTCACTAAAAAGGATAGCTATCCTATCCATTGCATTGATGACGCCCTGGCCCAACTCTCTGGCTCTAACTTCTTCTCCGCTATGGACTTGGCCAGTGGCTATTGGCAATTGGACCTTTCTCCTCAAGATCTGGAGAAATGCGCTCTTAACTGTAGTGAAGGTCTCTTCCAACCCATACGATTATCTCAAGGGTTGTGTAACGCACCTGCCTCTTTCCAGCGTGTAATGGATCACATTTTACGGGAACACAAGTTGACTTGTGTCATTTTCTATCTTGATGACATCATGGTGTTCTCAAAAACCTTTAATGAACATTTTGATCACTTAAATGAGGTGTTTTAACGGTTATGTTAGTCTAATATAAAGTTGAAGCCCTCAAAGTGTACCTTCTTCCAAAGGAAACTCAATTTCTTTGGTCACTCCATTTATCAAGAAGGAATTCAACCCATGAAGGACAAGGTAAAAGCCATCTCAAAAATGACGCCCCCTAAAAATCTATGGGATATTCAGGTATTTCTAGGGATGATGGGGTATCACCATCAGTTCATACCTAATTTTCGCTCAACACAGTGAGCCCCTTGTCCGACTACTAACCAAGAATACCCCTTTCTATTGGGGTGCTGAACAAAAAGCTGCTTTTGAGACGATGAAGCAACTACTGCAGCAACGTCCTATTCTGCAGCACCCTGATTTCAATAAACCTTTCATCTTGTTCACTGACGCCTCAGACTATGCTGTTGGGGCCATCTTAGCCCAATTAGATGAACACGGTGTGGATCAGGACTGTACCTATTTTGGTAAGATGCTGTCAAAAGCAGAACGCAACTACAGTGTAACAGAGAAGGAGTGCCTTGCTGTCCTGTTGGCTGTAAAGCACTACCGCCCTTTTCTCTATGGAACCTCTTTCACTTTAGTCACTGACCACGCATCCCAAAAGTGGTTACAGAACATGAAGGATCCTACTGGTCGGCTAGCTCGCTGGGCTCTGAAGCTTCAGCCTTATGACATGAAAATTGAACACCATGCTGGAATCTGTCACTTAGATGTTGATGGTTTGACTCGGCTACCAGTCCTTCACTTGGATAACAGTGAGGCGGAGAGACTACATGATCTCATAATGACCCCAAATGACTAGGAAGATCGGATGATCCAGTACAGAAAATTTTAGTGCGACATTCTCATAACAACAAAGTGGAGAATGTGAAATTGTATAAGCAGGTGTGAACAAAATGGCTACTTTCCTTCGGCCTTTGGAGTGTGTACCTACTATCCTTGAAGTCCACTCCACTCTAGGTCATGGAGGGTCCAAGAAAACTTTTGAATGGATCAAGAACCGATACTATTGGGATGGAATGATGTAGGCTATTGTTGACGTCTTGGAAGCTTGCCTTACATGTAAAAAACAATCTGGTTTCAAGACTAGATACCAGTATCAACCTACTTCCCCTCAACAACCATTCCAAACCATTAGTCTGGATGTAGTAGGCCCTCTCCCTCAGTCTAGTAGTGGAAACCGATTTATCCTAGTAGCCATTGACCATTTCACTAAGTGGGTGGAAGCCGTAGCTCTTCCTAATCAAATGGCCAAGGCCACAGCCACCTTCCTACATCAGAATATTTTTTCTCGACATGGCTGTCCTCAAGTCTTACTCTGTGATAATGAAAAAAACTTCACCTCCAGAGTAGTAAAAATCCTGGCCACCTCCATGGGGCCCAACAACTTTTCTCCGCTCCATATAACCCTTCCACCAATAGGACTGTGGAGAGAGCAAATGGAACTCTGGCTTCCATTCTGCGGAAGCTGGCCTCATCTGATCCTCTTCACTGGGATCAATATTTGCATAGTGCTCTTATGGCATACCGGATCAGTTATCACCAGATTATGAAAATGTCTCCATTCAATGTCTTGTATGGTTGGGAATCAGGCATACCTGCCCTCTTAGCTAAGGACGTATTCTCTTCTAGAGTTGAGGAACCAGATAAAGTTATGAAAAGACTGGCTGAACGCATAATTCAACTCCAATATGAAGCTATGACCAATTTAGCCAAAACAATAATAAAAGAAGGGCAGGCTGCAAATGAGTCCCATACCCCCTTACCTACCTTTAAAGTTTCTGACATGGTGTTGTACTAACATAACCGCATCACCCCTTGAAGCGGTAAACTTGGAACAATCTGGGAGGGTCCTTTTACTATCATCTACAAGAGAGGAAATGAGTACATTATCAAAAATCTAGCTACTGGTATAAACATCAATTGTGTACATGGCCAATTCCTCCGACTTTATTCTCCCCCAACATTATTGAGGGGAGTGATGTCAGACATTTGCTCTCTCAGCTGAGAGATAAGAATATTGAAGGTTGAATTCAGCCAAAGAGGGGAAATGTCAGCCTTTTGAAATTTTCTGATGTGGTTAAGAATTTGTTTATTAATAATGAAAATAAGAAGTTAAGAAAATTAGCCAAAAGTCCCTGGCCAATTCTCGGTGGAATCCCATTAATCAGGGAAGCACCAGTTTGAGTCCTGTATGGGCACTAGTGAAATTGGCTGGTTGGATTACTCCAACCTCACCACGGACTTTGGGGTTATCATTGAAAGGCACCCCCCAACCCCATTAAAGTCCTTCAACGCACCTGCATGGGGACCCTCCCCTTTTATAGGCTTGGCGAGGGTCCCCCAAGGCGCAAGAAATTTTTCAGGTGGTGATTGGCCTAAATTTATAAAAACGTTACCTCATGGGTATGTTTGGGCCAATCAGAATTCTGCTTCCTTCATTCTGCTGCCCTGATGCGAGCTCACAAACTACAATATGCTATTCCTGAATATTTCCTAATTTGGACTTGTGCAGGCTATTCCAAGCATATTCCCAACTTCCCCTCAACCTTTTTTAATTTATTGCGGGAAAGGCCAACCAGGGGATGGACACTTCCAAAAGTAAACATGAAAGAAAATGAAACTCAGTAACAGGGAAGGCACCCCAGAGAAGCGATGCTATCTCCTGTTTCCAGCGGGAACGCCACTATGGGGAGGAGGGGGGAACGTGTAAAGGGGCCAGAACCACAATTGAACACATGTGGAGGAAGGGGTCTGAGTTGATGAAGCAAACTGGGAACCAGGAGGAGACCAGCTGACAGCGACGCAGTGGGAGGAACCCAAGCATCCACGTTTGAAAGTGGTCCACCAAATGGGACCAGAATCTGTGAACAGCTTCTGGGAGGGTGGGGGTGGAG
Organism: Massospora cicadina; assembly: GCA_022478985.1. NCBI lineage: Eukaryota > Fungi > Entomophthoromycota > Entomophthoromycetes > Entomophthorales > Entomophthoraceae > Massospora > Massospora cicadina. Next base: position 82,706 of record JAKSZP010010810.1, read on the forward strand.
CCTGCAATGGCATCCAAGACAATCGTGTGGATAGTCCACATGGCGATTGCAACCACCAGAGCATGGAGGGAGGGCGGAAGAGGGGATATTATGGATATAGCAAACATATCCCTTGACAGACTGAAGGGATGTGCCTGATCCTGGCCAAGCAGACGTTGAACTTCGCGCCATATCGCTTCAGAGGTAGGGCACTTCTCCAGGCGGTGGAACAGCGTTCCATACTGGCCACACACGGCGCAGGATGAGTGTATAGTGTTCGAGTGCTCAACCATACAGTACACCCACCTCAGGAAGCGCCACACATGGGAATGGATATGAGGCAGCAACAGGGGGTGGTGTGCGTATTTCCAAATAGTCTTCTGGGTCTCAAGGGAATAAGGGATGTCCATCATGTCCAGGTAGTCCACCCTGGATAGGACATGGTGCCATGTGGGGATCAAGTTATCTTGAATGGGTAGCCCCTGTACCCCCTGTGTGAACTGAGGAGAGGGGCGGCCTCTCTGGGATGTGTGTCCACAAATATGGATTCTCCACTCAGCGCTCCTCATGGAGAAAGGATTCGTTTGACGTGGGGTTTAGTACCATGAGGACCTGTGGCTGATGGGTGGGAAGCCAGATATTTCATCAAGGAGTGAGGGTTTGATGGATTGGTAAGGCCCAGGGCGCAGGAGAAATTGGAGTGGGCCGCGCGGGACCAGTGTTGGGAGGGGAGCGTAGGGGCGGTGACAGCCGCAATCCAGGTGCCCAGGATCTTGGCAGCATGGGCTTTAAAGTCGAGCAGGCCCATGCCATCATGACAACGAGGGCCAAACATGACCTCAAGCCACACTGGCGGTGGGCGGCCTGACCAGAGCCACCCTTGTAGAAGGGTATACATAGATTTGAAAAAACCTGGGGAGAAGGCGATGGCGTGGGCTCCAAACCAGACTTTGGAGAAGAGCATAGAGTTGGCTAAAACAACCCTGCCAGTAAGGGAAGTAGGGTGGGCTCTGCGGGAGGCGATGCGCTTCATCACGTTGTCTAGAATATGACTTTTCATTACTGCGAGGCATAAACGCCTGCCTCCACCCACACGCTCAGATGGCGGACAGGCCCTATGGTAGGGCGTGGTATGAAGGGGAGCACAAGTGGGGCGGTGTGGGGTGGGCAGGGAAGGCGAGCACATGTGCGAGCAGATGGGTCAGGCTGGGCACTGGTCGCTGGGGCCCAGCAGGTTTAAGACTGACCAAGGAGGATGATTTCGGTTTTGGAGGCGTTCAGTGCAGCATAACTTACCCGGGAATACACCTGGATGAGAGCTTCAAGCGCGCGTGCATCTTGATTATTTGACACCCTTACCACACAATCATCTGCAAACGCCATCATCTTGATTGGGGCTTGGCCTGGTACATGGACCCCAGTGAGGCGGGCATTCACGTTTCAAAGTAGTTGGTCAAGGCTGAAGTTATATAAGAGTGGGCTAAGGAGGTCCCCTTGGCGTAGGCCCCTTTGAGGGTGGACTACTTCCGTGAGGAAGCCGGGGCCACGCACTGCCATTGTTGCAGATTCTGTAAGCATCATCACCCAGCTGATGAAGTGAGGTGTAAGCGGAATTGGTGGAGGCAGGCCCTGAGGTATTCCCAGTTTACTCTATCATAAGCCTTCTGTTGGTCCAAGAATACTAGTGCCCCAGAGGCTGTAGACTGGCATGCGTTAGCCACAGAGTGCACATTGTCCCAAATTGACCTTCTGGGTATGTAACCGAATTGTTCTGGTGAGATGGTGGCAGAGGCTACAATCCCTAGACAGTTAGCCATGATTTTAGTTAAAATTCTCAGTATCCGTGTTAGTTAGAGAAATGGGGCGCCAGTTGGCTATGTCTAGCTTATCCCCTTTCTTGAAGAGTGTGATGGTGAAGGCCTCTTGCCCTTCTGGTAGAAGGCGCGTATCCAGAAGGCTCTGTTTAAGGGAGGCAAGCAGCAGTGGGGATAGATATATGAAGTACTTCTTATAGAACTCATACGGAATGCCATCAGGGCCTGGGAATTTCCAATTTGGTGCACCGCGGATAACAGACCAGAGTTCATCCAGAGTAATCAAATTCATTATCTCCAGGTATTAGGAAACGGTGCAGATGTGAGTACTATTGAGAAATTTCGCCATTTCAGCTGGCTGAACTGGATCAGATTGGTACAACTTGAAGTAATACTTTTGTATTTTATTCGCCACTTCAGCTGGCATATACGTGACGGAATTGTCTGACCTCCGCACCTGTGTGAAGGCCACACTCTTGAATGGTGCGAAGAATTTTTTAAAAAAATAAAAGGAGCATGTGCCGCCCTCTGTAATGTGTTTGGCCCTGTACTGAACACAAACCTGATGTTTGTGTTGCCTTTCAAGCGCGTTGAGGTGGGCGTCTGCTTCTGCCCACTTCTGGCCCCAAGCAGGGCTGTAGCCCGTGGCTGGGATGTTGGACTCCAGGTGTGCCAACTCTGCCAGAGCGCGAGAGATGACGGCTGATGTAGCTCATGAGCATTGGGAGGAGAGGTGGCGAGCATGGCGGATGGTATCCTCTTTGAAGGCTGACCATGTGAAAATTGGGTCAGCACAAAAAGGTGTAATAAACTCTTTTGCCATAGTTGCTGATTCCACCCCTATGGAAAATCCTGGTGACATAAGTTTGGGTGGGCGGAGTTTGCACCAATGTGGAGCCCTAGCCATTGTGATGGGTAAGTGGTAGGTTATCAAGACCAGCCAGTGACTGGAGAAATCAATTTTTGATGTGTGAAAGTGGGAAAATATGGGATCAAAATTACACTGGCATGAGGATAAGGTCAATGCAGGACATGGACCTTAATTGGCCGTTGTGGACGTGGGGGCGCGCCATGTTCTCAAGCAGTGGAGCATGCTGCAGCAGCGCGTCTAACAACCCAAGGGTGGCCTATAGAACGCGAAGTTCTATGTGACCCTGGGGGGCATGGGATGAGGAAGGCCAGCGGTCCATAGATGTGTTTAACAAGCAGTTTATGTCGCCAACTACAAAAGGGTCAGGGGGTAATGGAAGGGATTTGACCAATGAGAAAAATTCCTGATGCTCTCATGCACAGGTTGGGGCATAGATGCTGACAATAGCGTGCACCACGTTGGCCCACAAAAATGTGACAATGAGGACTCAGCCATTAAGGATTCATATGATAAAAATTTAAAAATTGATTTATGAACAAGCTCCCCATAGTGCTCAGACCAGAAGGAAAGGGAAGGGAGGAGCATGGTTTCTAAGCATCCTCAGAACCTCACGGACAGTGGGACTCCTGGATGGCCAGGATGTCCACGGGTAAATTTTTTTGTAAAAAACTCAGTTTCCTAGCCCAGGACGGCGAGGCCTTGAGTCCAGTGATGTTCAACATCCCTAAAGTGAAGGCTTCCCACGTCGCACCTTAAGTGCAAGGGGGTGGGCACCTGGGCCCACTAGCCTCCTCTGGATCCCCATGGGCCTTCACGGCAGTGCAGGTGTTTGCAGCAACACTATTGGAAGATTGTTAATTTTAGCAGACAGGTTTGCATTGGCTTTTGCCTTCACTTTTGGTTTCCCCGCTGTTGAACAAATTTTTTGCAGTGCAGATGGGTTTGGTGCACCAACGTTCAGGTCAAAATTTTTTTTTCAGGTAGGTTGGAGACCAAATCAGTTCCAATTGGGGCTTGGTTGCAAAGGTTGGGTGAGATTGAGTCACCCATCGGATCCTCAGATTGGGTGGCCCAATTGGCTTGGGCATCCCAATCTGATTGGTTGAGGGACTCCCGAGTTGCTTCTTCTGCAAAGGTTTTAATATCCTCCTGGCGTTGGGAGTGTGGGATGGTGGAGGCGACCTTGGCCGCTTCCTTGGACGCGGCCCTGTGGGCCTGTTTGGCCTTCTTTCGCTCTTGAGGGGAGACTGGCTTTACTAGTAAGTAGCAGCCTTGTGCTCCCCATGGGAAGGCCTCTTTGGTGCTGGTGGTTGGTTCATAGTGAGCCTCCCCATTTGTCATGGCCGCCAAGGGGTGCTCTTGGAATGTGATGCCCTCCTTGGTGGGGCATACATGTGCCTTATGGCTGAACACATCACAGTGGGTGCAGATGGGGGGTGCGCTGTCCACGGTTACCTGGAAAGGGTGGGTGGTATGCCCTTCAATATTAATAAAAGTGGAGTACAGGATCTGGGTTAGGTCCTTTGCAATCTCCTCAGTTGGGGTCAGAACTGCAATGGCTTTGCCAGTGCACAGGTGTGGCACCAGCGTAAAGCGTTGCATCTCAAAGGATTGTATTTCACCATATATGGTGAGACCAGCTTTTAGGTGCTGCTCCAGAACAGCACGCTTGACCATAGTGGGCAAAAAGTCAAATGTGAGGAAAATTTGGTTGGATTTTGTCCATTTGGTGTGCTTGGTTTCAATGACCCACTGTCCTTCAGTGAGGTTGATCACAACGCGCACCTGCCAAGCAAGGATTTCTGGGGAAATAGTAACTGCTTGTTTTTTATTTATTTAATCCGCCAGTTTCTCTGGGGCATCTGTGAATGTTGGAAGTCTCAGTCCTACCACCTGTGCCTTTTACCTTACTTGCCCAACTGCTCCCTGACATGGGCGCAAACTAATCTCCTCTGTGAGATTATCAAACTAAATTCAGACTTGAATTGAATAAGTTGCAAAAGTGATTGCAACGAGAGAGAAAAGTTCCCCCTCAACCTTCTAAGTTACTTTAAATACTAGATAGTCAGAGGTTGAGGATCATCATTTCCCCTGTATCGCGCCCAGAGAAATCATAAATCCATTTTTATTAGCACCTTTTATTTAAGTCTTTATTTTTAACATATTTGTGGAAACCAGCTGGTGGATGCACCAGTGATCATACTTAAGCTGGTTTCCACACAGATAATGTGGAGATCGCCAGTCACCAAAACAAATGGTAACAACTAAAATAAAATATGAAGCCACAGCTTCAGCCACACTACTTTATTTAATATACTTTAAATAGCAGTATCCTTCTGTTCCATAATCTCTTCCTTACAACAATCATCCCCATTTACTTATCATCTCACTTATATATCTTAACTTTGGCCAAACTGTTGGGATTCTCTTTTAATTGGGGAAATCCCTGACTATGGGTTGTGGACTGCCTATAGGTGGATGCTGGATTGGGCTCCCAGTAACTTGGGGCAAGCCCAATCCATAGTATTGGGGATTGCCCCCAATTATATTAATCATTAAATATTAGTAAATTTGACACCGGTGACTAATGCCAAGGATGATGATTGAGCAATTGGGTCTCAGGGGATTACTGTATGACGCAAAACCCAATCAATTAACCCTATCAGGAAAACCAGCAACTTATTCTGAGGATGCACTCAATCCCATTGTATTATTTATTACAATCATATTCAGCAATCAATGCCAAGAATTACCTTTCCTGATCCATTGAGGTCTTATAAATACCTTGAGGATCATTTTAACACATTGTTGACTGCAATTTTACACAGAAACTGTCATGTCATCTGCTATTATTTTGTAATTGAATATGGAAGTAAATTAAAACATTCTAAATAAACTCCAATAAATTTTATTTATACTAGATGAAAAAAATAAACTTTGGACATAACTTTTGTACAACTTTTAATTTTTACTTTTAAATTTTTGTTTGGTATCATATCATTGACAGAAGATGATTTAACTCTTCACTGGTCAACAATGTGTTAAAAAGAACTATCTTTCACCAATCTCTTTTCTCTTTTTAGCTTACTTAAGGCTAAAAAGGCCTATTAACTCACTGGGGGATTTTGGGGCCCTTACTAATTATGGGTGTTGTGATTCTGATATGACTGGACAATAAGTCTGAAGTCATCATGGCGAAATGTATGGAATCCGTTGAAATTGAACTAGTAATGGCAATTTAAGCTGCACATTGTGGTGATACTGGGTGAATGGGAAATCGCCTTGAATAAGGCAATTGGGCAATGTCGACATTTAACAAATATGAATTAAATCGCCTACAAATTAGGCAATAGGAATTTAAGAGAAAAACAAGTTGAAATGAGAAGAATTAGTGGAACCAAACAGTCCGAGCAATGAGTGTGGTATCATCTGAAGCTGCTGTATATGAGCGTGATGGGCGATTAAGAAGGGTAGTTGGTTAATAGAGCAGAAGAGAGTAAGAAGAGAGGATCCAAGGAGTTTTATTCTATTTTTAAGTATAGTATTATAGTGGGATCAAGTGCCCCATAGTTATTATATTAACATTGTTATTATGTTGTTACAAAGGACCACGAACATCATATTGTGGGTTCTATTGCTAAGTGGGCTAACCCCTGTGCAAAACTCTTATGGAAAATCCTCCGGATTCTGCTGAAATACAACAATGGGCACAGTTGGAGTTGCTCCCCCATGACCTGATAACTGGTGCTCCCTTCCAGGTGCCCTTAAGTTCCATGTGAGAGATAATTTGGGGAAAAGATGAGGGGCAGTCACAGCTGAGGGCCATTGGCCCAAAGCATATACCCTGGGCCTAAACAACCCATGAGGTACAACCTGGCCTAGCCCCTGTCCCAAGAGGGCAAGTCAGGTTGGAGGTGGTAGGATCAGTTAGGGAGGCCCCCAAGATAATTGATTCCAGATACCGGGGAGACAAGCCCAGGATACCCTGGCCTTGCCCCAAAGAGGGCAAGCCAGGATGAGGGGGACTAAGGGCCCCCAAAACTAGCTTGGGCGGCCAAACCCAGGTTACCAGGGTGTCATTCCCAATGCTGGCTCTTATGCTAATGCTGGCCCCAGAACCGATGCTGGGACCTCCTCCTAATGCTGGCCCCCATGCAAATGCTGGGTGTCAACCACAATGCCAGCCCCATACCAATGCCAGCCCCAATGCTGATACCAGGTGCTGATCCTGATGCCAGCCCTAGCGCCAATGTCAGCTCATACACTGATGCTGGGGCTACTACATGTTGATGCTTGCCAGATCCCACTGTTGTGTCTGCGCTGGCTACCTTGGCCCGTTCCACCCTGCAACTCAGATCTGATGCCCCCACCTTGGCTCTGACCCTATAGCTGAGGCTTGGAGGGGGTCTGTTGAATTTTGGTTCTGCTTCAGAGGGCTGGTTCTTCTTCAGATGTGGAATGAAGCTTTGTGCATCTATTGTGTGATGACAATAGACAGGATGGTGATTAAAATTTAAGATGTATCTTCTTGGTAGTATTCAATTCATATACCCTGTCATTTTACTTGGATGATGGCACGCCGCCCTGATCTTACTGATCCCAAGTAAAAATTGACTAATATGAAAGAAAGTACTAAACGCAAAAAGTTTATAAGTTAAATTATAAACTAGTCCAGTAGTTGAATGTTTTTTATTAGTATGAACTTGAGGGTTATTTATAGGGTTCTATATTCGCCACATCTTACCCATGACATCTCATTTTCAATGGCACTTGGACACGTAAAATGTTTGTAAGAATGTCTACAAATACTTTGACTCAAGGCATCATGCTCAGCCTCAGGGTCAGTGTAAACACCATCATCATTCTTGAGATGGCGTTTTGGATGCATCTGCATTTAGCTGAACTGACTCTCTTTCACATGTAATTGGCAGCACATACCAAGCCGATTTATATCACTAATTAGTAATTAATTTGATCAAAAACTTGACCAACATAAAAACTTATTTTGACATAGACCAACAAAGCCCACATGCCCGAGTCATTAAGTCAAAACTTAATCTAAGTCTGACCTAACCAACAAAGCCCTCAAGCCCATGTCATCATAGTCAAATATTATCAAGTGAAATTGCTAGGCCACAAATCCCAAGTTTGGATATACTTAGGATATACCTGGTCCATAATCGCTGATATCTGATATGATCCATAATAAGTTTAAGCATGCTAACATTATTATGTCCCTATCAAATATTCGATGATTAGGTCCAGTCAATTACTTAACACTTCCCCCACCTTGACTGGATATAAGCGGCGGGTACCCTTCTTCCTGGGTCACAATGTCTAACTTTTTACGTTTCTCAAAGTACAAACATTATCTTTTTTTAGTACTAGATGGTCCCGTACAAACATTATCTTGATAGCCTTTCCTAAGCTGACAGGGCCAGCATGCCTGGTGCCAAGCTTTCTTGGGTTTGGCACATCTCCGCCAGGGTCTAGATAGTCAGGACTTGTATGAAATCTGCATCTCTCCAGTTCCATTACAGGCTTCTCCAGTTTGATCGCGCTCTCCTCCCCCTACCAAAGAGGGGGTACCTATTTCTAATGCAGCGAGGCATCAAATCTATAAATTAAACTCTATGGCTTGCAATTATTTTTCATTTTTTCATTTTTTTCACTTATACTTTTTTTTGTATTAATATTATTATTATTTGTGATAAGGATTAAGGAACTTAGCATGTACTCAATTCACAACTCAGCCGCCTTGATCCTTAATGGTATATATGTCTTCAGACGATTTCTCCAATATAATAAATGGACCCTTCCAAAGCAAGGCTAGCTTGTGTGCGCGGCCTGCACTATGAGTGTCACAATATACTACTCAATCTCCTTCCTTGAACTTAGTCACCATAGCTTGTTTAGCATTTTTGTAGCTCTTCTGAATAGTTTTTTGACTAATCACATTCTGATAAGCTTCAGATTGCAACTTGATTAGGGTCTTTGCTAGTTGCTCAACATAGTTATTTGGGTTAGTTGCTTCGGTTGAACTGAGTACTAAATATAACAATGGAGGCAGAGCGAGCTGTCTACCATATAAAAGTCAAAACAGAGAGTGGCCTGTGCTGCTGTGGTGTCTGATATTGTACACAAACATGGTCGCACTAATTGAAGTTGCCCATTTCAAAGGCGCCAAGGCTGCGTTTTTGCATAAAATGCTGACTAAAGTGCCATTCACTCGCTCTACCATACCATTAATCTCAGGATGGTATGGTGTTGACAACACTCCTTTGATGGACATCAACTCATTAAGCCGTTGTACCATCTGAGCAGTAAAATTTGTGCCATTGTCCGTTAAGATCTTCTGGGGGCATCCGTGCTTATAAATGATATTATCCATAATGAACTTGGCAGTAGTTAGGGCCCCAACGTCTCAAATTGCTTTCACTTCCACCCATTTCATTAGATGGTCGATAGCAACAATTATGTATTTGTTGCCTAGGCTACTCACAGGCAAAGGGCCAATCACATCAATTGACATGGTATTCCAGGCCCAGTCAGGTTTGATCAAACAATATTTCACATCTGGCTTCTTAGGTTTTGCAATTTGGCATGAATGACATTTATTGTGCACGCCTTGGATATTGAATTGCATGGAATCCCAATAGTAACTTGCTCAAATTAATTTTAGCGTCTTAGTCATTATTACATGTCTGACGGCCTTGTGTGCTTGTGTAATAATCTCCATTCAGTCAGAAGGTTTTGGGAAGATTTGACATTGTCCATTGGGCTTAAGTTTTGTATAGAACTCCATTTCAATATCTGGTGTCAATTAATGCTTTTTCAATTGCTTTTTGAACTTCAGGGTGGCTCATCTCCATACTTTTGGTTAATCATTTTTTCATGAAGCTCATTGGACAACTGCTCAGGACAGCTACAATAGGAAGTCACAATTGTCCGTCTGCATTTTAATGGGTCGCTCCAGCTCTATGAATAATTTAATAATCATATGCTTGTAATTTTAAAGCCCAGTGGGATAATCATCCTTCAGGTTCCTTGAGATTATGGAGCCATCATAATGAGCTGTCATCCATTACTACTTGAAACTTGGTGCCATGAATGTAAACCTGAAATTGTTTACAAGCATAGATGACAGCCAGACGTTCTCTTTCAGTCACCGTATAATTATGCTCATGCTTATTCAGTGTCCTGCTGCAATAAGCGACTAGATGCTCCTCGCCATCATCCCCAATCTGCGATAGCACACCACCAATTGCAGTCAACAAGGCGTCAATTTGTATGATAAAAGGCTTGCTGAAATTGGGATATCGAAGGATAGGCGCTGAGCTCATTTTGTTTTTCAAAGCCTCAAAGGATTGTTGGCATTCCTCTGCCCAGCAAAAATGAACTCCTCCTTGTAGTAAGTGGAATAGAGGCTCAGCAATCTTTGCAAACCCTTCCATAAATCTTTGATAGTATCTTACCATGCCTAAGAACACTTGAACATCAATCATACTCATCGGAGGTTGTATACTGTTAATTGCCTCCACCTTTTGAGGATGGGGCTGCAAACCCTTGGAATCAATGATGAACCCAAGGTATTCCAATTGTCCTTTAAAGAATTGAAGTTTTCTAGGCTTTATCTTTAGATTGGCTTTCAACAGCTGTTCAAACACTTGTTCAAGGTGCTCCAGATGTTTGGAAAATGTTTGCAAAAAGACATTGATGTCATCCAGGTACACCAAAACGTAGGACAATTTAAGGTCACCCAAATTGTGTCCATTGCGCGCTGAAAGGTTGCCAGTGCATTACACAGCCCCTGGGGCATGCGTTTCAGTTAAAAAGCCCTTGACCAGCAATCATCACGCACTTTTCCTGCTCCTCAGGTGGCAGCTCATTTTGCCAATATTCTTAAAAGAGGTCCATTGCGGTAAAGTACTTCGCCCCTCCCAGACGGTCCAGAGCATCATCAATTCTGGGCTACAGATATGAATCCTTTTTTGTAATGGCATTGAGGCGTCAATAATCAATCACAACTCAATTGCTGCCATCTTTTTCTTTACAATTAAAATGGGGCTGCCCATGGGCTTTTGGATGGCACTATCATTCCACTTTTCAACAATTTGTCTAGCTCTTCACTGGCTATTTCGTCACTAGCCTTGGGGCGCCGAATTGGCCTCATTCTAATAGGCATATGGTCCCCAGTATCAACAAAATGCTGAACTCCTTTTGCACAACCTAAATCTTGGTCATCTTTGGCAAAATTTTTGGAGTATCGTTCAAACAACTCTAGTGCTTCATCCTTATGTTGTTCTGATAATCCAGTAAATGATTTTTGAGATATTTTGGTATGTGCCTCAAGGGTTTTGGTTGGTAAGCCAAACTCAGATAAGTCACCAAATTTGACAGCTGATATTAAATCATCCCTCAGAAACAGATGCACAAAAGTGACTACTTGATATTTCTTGACCTTAATATTTTGGCTGGTCAAATTTGCTAGTAAGACATCAATCTCTCTGTGCCCCAGTATAAGTATTCCAGGCGCCACACTAGGTTCCATTTGAGAATGATGCCACAGGGATACAACCTCCCCGTACAGTCCTTCTGGAAAATCCAGTGTGGTTCCAGTCCTCATAACCAGTTGATGGCCTGGAGCTATTGTCACATCCTTATTCACATGTAGAGATATTCCTCAATTTTCTTTTATGGCAGTTGGCATGGGGTGGCTTCAATTCCCCCACTGAATATACCCTACTGGTATTATCTCATTGGCATAAGATATATTAATAAAATTTCTAAAACGGCCTGTGGGCTTCATATCATTGCAAGAGTTTTAATTGGAAGTGATTGGCCCAATATCATCAAAATCTTTTCTTTAAAATTGCATGAGATCCCATAGGTTCTTAAAAGACTAGTTCCAATTAATATGTTATAATTGGCATTTGGAAGCACTATAGCGGTTGTGGTTAATACCAAAGATCCAAATCGTAGTGGCAAAGTGCTGTAAGCTCCTTCACTCTTAGTGCTGTTAAGGCCTGCGGTCCCATATTCTTGATGATGGTCAATGTACAGAGCTATTTTCAATTTCTTAACCAGCTTCGTGGAAACAATGTTTACAGGTGCTCCACTATCAACAATAGCTACAACTTTAACTTGTTGACCAGAATATCCACATAAGTGCACTCAGAGTAATAAGAATCAATAGAGTTTACTAAGTGAATATGGGAAGAATCCAGGGAGTTAAGAGTGTGCTTCAGAGTATTCCCAATACTGGGACATTCATTAACGAATGTGTTGATTGGCATTGATATATTGACCCCTTTCAGGCTTAGGGTATCTGCTGCATTGCTCAGCCCATCAGCTGGAATATTCTAAATTGTTTGTTGCACATAGGGTTTAGCGACTACTTCAGAGGCTTCAGGTGTGATAACCTTACTCTGGGAGCAAGTTACCGCATGTACGTTCAAAGAATCTTCATTTGATACTAAAATAGAATCGATTTCATTGTTAAATGAGTCCCCGTGGCCATCGTTTTCTTGTTGATTGGGTGGGACTAGTGTCTTAGGCACAATAGAGTGTCCCGCAATTATTGTGCATGTTCTTTTCCCTCCTCCTGCACAGTATCAGGAAGGAATATGTTGACATTTCGCTGATGGCATTGGGAAGCAAAGTGACCTTTATGATTGCAATTAAAGCAAGTATTTTCACTCACTGGCCGTGGGCTCTTATATTTGAGTTTTGCTCATTTCTTACATGTGGATTACTGTCAATCTTCTTATTGGTTTCAAAGGGCTTTCCAGAAAAGGCAGCAGGTCCCAATCTGTAACCAGTATTAGGAGGGCTATAACTTTTTGAGCATCTGCGCAAATAGTCAACCAGTTTGGATGTTGCAAGATTTTGCACAAAAGCAGGAAATAGAGTGTTTGATAGATTAGGTTAAGGTTCTACTGCATGCTCTAGTGCAATCTTAGCATCAAAATCAACCATAGCCCATGCGCCTAAGAGAACTTGAGCTTCGCAATAGAATCAATCTGCAAATTTGTCAATTGCTTCATCTTTCTTAAAGCAAATGTTCATAAACTTAGATTTTCTGGTCGACATCCATTCTGGACCTCCAAATTCATGAAGCACAGCCTCCTTGACTTCAGCGTATGTTGGATTTTCATTAATGTGAGGCATAATCAACTCAATGCTTCACTCATCCAAGCAGTTAATAATAGTGGCTGCTTTGTTATGGTTGCTGGCCCCATGCATGGCCATTTCAAAGCATTTGATAAATGTGGTAATACTTCAGTTCTTGTCAAAGTCTGGCAGGTTTGCTGGTTTATAATTATCGCTTCCCCATTCCTGGTTATCACAATTACTTATTTGTTGACTAGAACCAGGCGTACTAGGGCGTTGGGGCATCATATCCCAGTTTGAGGTGTTAGGGTTGGCCAAAGCAATCATATTGCTAGGCAGTTGTTGATGTGGCCCAGTGTCCATTTTGGTAGCTATTTCTGAAGCTTTGTCCTCATAATATTTAAAAGAATTTCCAGTCAAGTGGGTTGTAGCACACTGACAATGCCCGTCATCCAGAGCTCAAATTCGCTCATTGATTTCATTTTCCCAATTGACATGTTTTTGGTTTTTTAATTTTAATTTTGCAATTTCCTCATTCATGCTAGTAGCTTGTAGTTGCAAGGTGGAAATCACTTGGTCCTTTTCTTTTATTGCCTTCTTGCACTGGTTCAATTCTCCATGGAATTTATTGTTTGACTCATTAATAACATTAACATCATTATTGAGATTATTGATCTGTAGACTAAGACAATCAAAATAGTCTTGATTTTTCTCAGTTTTTGCCCGTTGGTCCTCAGATTGTGTTTGCCAGTAATTGATTTTTCCAGTGTATTCATCCTTCATCTGCAAAATTTGGGCACTCAAATGTCGATACTGGTCACAAAATTCATTGTTATGGTTTAACTGCACCTCTTGGGCTTTGTGATTAAGCCTAATGAACTCTGAAGCGTTAATAGAAGTCTGAGTGATATTGCTGACCCAAGATTCGGTGACTCCTCTTTCCTCTAAGAAATTTTCAAAGATGGGATGCAATCTGTCATTTAGCTCTTGTGCTAATTCTGCTACCCGGTCATTAGCCCATGTGGCTAAGTTGACATTTGCCTCCAAACTAGAATGGACCTCAGCAAAGTTGGCTTCCAATCGCTCATTTAAAATTTAGCCCACCTGGCTGGAGTTGCGAGAGAAGTTCACCAACTCAGTAATGGCTGCATGATGGTGGGCAATTGTCATCTGAGAATTTCTAGAGGTGGGATGTACAAATTCAATTAAGTATTGGGCGATATTCTCTATCCCAATTAAATGTTTCAGATCTGAGCTACACTTAATTGATGATGAGCAAGATATCTCATCCACAACACATCTTGCTGTTGTTGGTGGTAAAAAGGATTGCTACTATTGTCTGCGGGCCCTTGTCCTATTTGATACCCTCTTAACAACTGTTGTTCAAGACGTTCCAGCTCTTCAGGTGAAATGGGTTTGTTGGGATAGGTGATAATGGGTACATCCTCCCAATTAATCTAGGACACAGTCATTTCAGTATTCCCATTGGGCCCGGTGATGGTTCTGAATAATTGATTAGATTGCTCCCCTGCTCATCACGATCACCATCTGCGGTCCCAGCTATAAGCGCCACTTGTTGAATTTTGATTCTGCTTCAAAGGGCTGGTTCTTCAGATGTGGAATGAAGCTTCGTGCATCTATTGTGTGATGACAATAGACAGGATGGTGATTAAAATTTAAGATATATCATCTTGGTAGTATTCAATTCATATACCCTGTCATTTTACTTGGATGATGGCACGCCGCCCTGATCTTACTGATCCCAAGTAAAAATTGACTAATATGAAAGAAATTACTAAACGCAAAAAGTTTATAAGTTAAATTACAAACTAGTCCAGTAGTTGAATGTTTTTTATTAGTATAAACTTGAGGGTTATTTATAGGGTTCTATATTCACCACATCTTACCCATGACATCTCATTTTCAATGGCACTTGGCCACGTAAAATGTTTGTAAGAATGTCTAAAAATACTTTGACTCAAGGCATCATGCTCAGCCTCAGGGTCAGTGTAAACACCATCATCATTCTTGAGATGGCGTTTTGGATGCATCTGCATTTAGCTGAACTGACTCTTTTTTACATGTAATTGGCAGCACATACCAAGCCGATTTATATCACTAATTAGTAATTAATTTGATCAAAAACTTGACCAACATAAAAACTTATTTTGACATAGACCAACAAAGCCCACATGCCCGAGTCATTAAGTCAAAACTTAATCTAAGTCTGACCTAACCAACAAAGCCCTCAAGCCCATGTCATCATAGTCAAATATTATCAAGTGAAATTGCTAGGCCACAAATCCCAAGTTTGGATATACTTAGGATATACCTGGTCCATAATCGCTGATATCTGATATGATCCATAATAAGTTTAAGCATGCTAACATTATTATGTCCCTATCAAATATTCGATGATTAGGTCCAGTCAATTACTTAACAGGGTCATGTCAGGATTCTCCCATAATTGGGGGAAGCCCAAACTAGGGGTCATGACCTGCCTATGGGCAGATGCCAGATTGGGTCCCCATTAACTTGGGGCAAGCCTAATCCAAAGTATCAGGGATTGACCTCAATAATATTATAAATTTAACACTAGTAAATTTTACACTGGCAAATAATGTCAGGGATGTCAATTGATCAATCAGGTCATGGGTAATTACTGTCTGATGAAGAACCCAATTAATTAACCCTTTTGGGTGCACCAGCAACTTATGCCAGGGATGAACCCAATCCCCTTGTGTTATTTATTCCAATCATATTTGGCAATCAATTCTGAGAATTTTCTTTCCTAATCCATCAAGGTCTTACAGATACCTTGAGGATCATTTTAATAAAGGACCACTTTTGCCAATCTCTTTTCCTTTTTATCCTACTTAAGGCTAATAAGGCATATTAACTCGCTGGGGGCTTTAGGGCCATGACTAATTACAGGCACTGGTAGGAGTTTCTCCCCCATGGCCCAACATCAATACTGACATTTTTGCTTAGACCATTCGTTTTCACTGTATTCTCATTGGTTCTAGCAGATTCTACTATTTATTAAAATCACAATCAACTTAGTTTAAGGTGATCTACCACTTTTGGCATACATCAATATTACCTCATTGTCTAATTTAGAAATAATCCCTAATTATTTGTCCAAAGCTCAGTATTGCCCTATTGCCTTGTATCAAGGCGATCTAATCAATATTTTATACTACTTGGTTCAGCCATTCTCACTCATTCTGCCATAGCTATTTAAAGCTTATTGTCCAGTCACATCAGAATCTTGACGCCCACATTGGAGCAGCAGGTGGCAGATCTGAGGACATCAATGTAAAATTGGGTGTTGCAAGTTAAGAATAGTTAAACTTACTTTTCTATATTTTGCTCAAAAGTGGTATCAAGTAAAGAGAAAAGCTTTTTATTAGGTCAGTGTAGTACCTAATAAAAGTAAACATTTCAGCAACAATAATAGGTTTAAGGATGAATTTTAAGATCTAAACAATCATCAAATTTCATTTGCATCTAAACTATTCTTTTTGCAATAAAATTGAAAATTTTTAAACTTGGCTGAACTGGATTACTTTGTACCTACTAATTTTAAAATTTTTATCCATCGTAGCTCTATGAGCATCAAACTTGATAGGTAAGGGAGAACCCACTTTCCAACAAAAACCTCAGAGAGATCACAAACTCTCCCAATGGTTCTAACCTTAATTCCTGTGTAACACAAAGTTCGTGCTAATATGCAACAAAGGAGTTGGGAAGCATAAGTCAAGTTACTGACCACATGACTGACAATCCCACAGAGAACCACCCCCAAACCCGCACACCATTACCAGAGTTCATGACGTATTCATGGACTAAGGTTCCAGTTATGATGCAGGCAAGCAGTAAAGCCTGGCTCCATGATAATACCACAAATGAAGCCAATGCCTGGCCCAGCTCACTAGTGGAGGTCATCATTCAGGTATATTATGAATAATATTTCTTTAAAAAAACTTAAACTGAATTTTAAGCAAGCAATAACGCTGAGAACTTTATTGTGCCTTTCCTCTGAGGAATGAAACTGTATTTACAGTTGCCGTTTATTCATTTTAAAGCATATGTGATAGTTTAAATAATTAAATCCTAGATTAGGCTTTTGAGTGGCATCCAAATCGTTGCTTGTGAAAGTTTCATATCCCAAATTACAAAAATTTGGAGGATTTGAGACACCAGTTGTTCAATACAATAGATTATCCCTCAACAATGAATCCTAAATCCTTACCTACAATTTCCAACTCTAATGGTTTTTATGATAGCCTAACTTCATATCCAACCTCTAAACGTGCATGCAAATTCAAACCAATATTCATGAGGTCAATGTGCAGATCAGGCTGGCCTAATTCATCACATCCTGTGGCTTCTGTTTTTGTTCTGGAAGGGCAGTTCACATTAAGCAAATATTTTGCTAGCTGTGACAATTTAGATCCTGCACAACCTAAATATGCTTAAGATATTCAAGTATTTTAAAAAGAGTATGGCTGCTATTGCCATTCCAATAAAAACTTTGCATCCATAGTGAGCCACTACTAAGCTTCTGAAGGATCCAAAGAGAGGCTTTAAGTGGAACATCAAAATTCTTAACTCCTTTGATACACTAATAATTTATTTAATTATGGAAGCATCATTGTAAGTTCCATATTTATTCACCATTCATTATACAAAAAAGTGTATTCTTAGTGAAAATAAGTGCTCTATTAAGTTAAATAGATGAAATTGGAAATGAACACCCTGTATTTTATGTGAGCCAAACTCTGGGTAAGCAGGAACAAAACTATATGGTGACAGAGCTTGAATACCTTAAGTATTATGCCTGTAAGCAGATCATAGCATACATTCACAGATTACATTTCCAGGCGGCAATAAAGATAATTCATTGTAATGGATGCAAAATCTAAGAAAGCCTGAAGAAAATTAGCACATTGGGCTTTAAAATTACAAGCATATGATTTTTAAGGTTTTACATCAAAAGGAGACTGAACATCATGATACAGATGGTCTATCACAGTTGCCAACAGTTCTGGATCTCCAAAAACAAATCATATGATATACATGATAGAATTATTGCTGTTAATATCTAGATCAACCACCAGAAATTCAGAAAGCATAGAATAAGGTGATCAAGAATAAAAAAGTCAAAGGTCAGCTTGTTTGAAATAGTTGGGATAAATCCCTATGTTTTTAAAGCCTTCCAAATTAAACTGCATTCATAAATGAAGCAAAAAATTAACCATTATTGGGAAATTACCTAGATGATTCCTCCCACTATGCTGAGGAGAAGGATCTAGTTAGTTTTGACAAATGGTAGTCAAGAAATCTTATAGGAATCTACTGGATCTGGTATCCTTAGGAAGCAGTTTGATTGCAATTAGTGTAATTTGATTACTGAAGACTAGAAGCTGAGGATAATTGGAAAGAGGTTATATTATTAAGTTACTAATGGTTGATGGTGGATCAAACGCCGAAGATTAATAATGGGAATTGTGGCAATATGGTTATGATTTCTCCAATAATTACACCAAATGAATTAGTGAGTGAGATTACATGCTTGGTTGATTTGTAGATCAGTGCTCGCAGATAGTAAGATATCAGAAGTGACAGAGAGTGAGAAGAGATTGTTTTTGGAAAACTAAGCTGCAGTGTGACTCTACAGTAAGAAATTGTTTTTGGTGTAGACCCATTGGTTTTTGGCATTGTGACACTGCTTTCATAATAAGATTTGTTCACAGAAGCTCTATTGTTCTACTCTATATATTTTTATCTTCGTTTGAGGAATGACAATCATTATATATCCTTCAATTGTGTCAGTTTTTTAACCTCTATGCAACAAATAGCTGATTATATTTAGTCTGGTTCAAAAATTTGACTATGGGCTCTTCTAGTTGGCAGGCTAACCAGTATGAAGACTGGTCAGCCCTTGCCTTTTCACCTTAGGCGTCAGGGGCTAGCAGCGCCAGCTAACCCCTTGGCATGTCACCCACACTATTTTGGGTATCCCCTAGCCTAAATCATAACTAATGAGATAAATTATAAAATTATAACAAAAGGTAGATTAGGCAAAGGGAGATATTTATTGAAAGGGAAGAGACAGGTACTTATACTATTTACAAAAGGGCTACTGCGCCCATCGCCAACCTATCAGCTCTTCCGCTGGTTCTTCCAGCCAACCACATCTCTTATTATTCTATTTCTTCTTCTTCTACATTATCTATTCCCTGGCGTCGACCCTCTTACTCCATCCTAGACCAATGTCTGAATAGTTTTGGCTCATCCTTGGCCTTAAGTTGCCAGTGAGCCATATAAATAATTCACCCAAATAAACGTCAAATTTGGATTTGACCTTCAAATCAATAATAATGCACTGGAAACCACTTTGGTTGCTCGCTTTGACTTGGAATATCTTAGCATATCGCTGACATCACTTCTAATCTTATCTAATAATAAATGAGGCACCAGAAACAACTTCAGCCACCTTAAACTCATAATTGTTGGATCCACCAACATCAGATTATCAGGCAGCGAATTCATATCTGAATGATTAGAGTGAATACATCAGCTTTCCGCCGGAAATCCCACAATGGACCAAGAATAGCAGTTGGCATTGAACACTGGTTCTGCTAACTGATATCAAATGGATCATCCTTGGCTATTAGTCACTGGTGATCCTTCTACTAATTCAGGGCCACTGATTGGCCCCACTCAAACCTAAATACCAAACTCAGCGGAATACTAAATTTGGCTCAACCCAAAATTGGGGAGCAACTGACTAGCAAACACATTAAATAACACAAAATTTAGTCAATAAGCCATTCCACCGGATTGGCCATATTGTCCTAAATAATGCTAAATCATTGGAGGATTCCATCTGGTTAAAATCACGACAGTTTGACTAACCTTCAACAGTGGTGCTTGCTACAGGGGGTCCACCAATTCAACTTTAAAAGCAGCATGAATACCTGTAACCATGGCAAGTTTGAACTACCTTTGCCAAAACCTTGTGGGGTTTTGCAAAAAATTAGCGGTGAACCTATGGAATCTTCTGACAAAGAACCTGACTTTTTACCATGATGAGCTGTCTGACTTTGGCGAATCTCTGATGACACTGTAGTTAGCTGCCTGGCAGCTCTCAAATCAGCACAGCATGGATGGTCAAAGATGTCAACTCTTCACAGATTCATAATATTACGGAGTGGCTTTTTCATAGATACCGCTTTTATGATGGTGACACAGTTGAGAATTTTATGAGCATGTTCTTTAATAAGCAATATCAGGCTTGGCGATATGAATTGTATATGTATTACTTGGACGCAACTACCACTGGCCTGACGCGCCGCCTCACCTCACAAGGGGCAGTAGAGTACCTTGTTATTTACATATAGCCATCTATTCATCAGCTCTTGTGAGTCCTGGCTCATCATAATATTGAGATTGGGGACATGATATGGTTCACTCATTCACAACAAAATGACAACTGTCTTTTTTGGAAAGCCTTGAAAAGATGTTCTTAGAGATGAGGGGGGCTCTAGTTCAAGTTCATAACCATGTTGCCAACACCCACGGTCAAATAGATCAGTTATTGTCCAGTTAGACAAGGTGCTGCCATGGGTCATGGGAGAGTTGTTAAATCTGCGAGACCTCATGCTGGACTGGATTAGTGATGTGACTATGTTAGGAGGGAACACCAAACAGTTTATTTAAGAAATGCCTTAATGAATGTCAGTCATTGATGCCAATGTGGCCCGCATCAGGTACCGCGTTACCCTGTTGGACTAACAAGTTACCAACAAGGCTGATTTTGTTGCAATTAATTTCAGTCAGCTAAGGGGTTAATGGATTAACCACCGCGCCACCAAAAATATCAGAGTTTAGAGCCTAAGTTCTGCCAAACATGGGCAACTATTAGATAAGTTAGCTCACCTAAAGGACTTCAACAATGCAAATCAATGACAGACTATGACCCTTTCATTTGTCAAATCAGTGGAA
The DNA here is from genome assembly GCA_022478985.1 of Massospora cicadina. Taxonomy (NCBI): domain Eukaryota; kingdom Fungi; phylum Entomophthoromycota; class Entomophthoromycetes; order Entomophthorales; family Entomophthoraceae; genus Massospora; species Massospora cicadina. The sequence continues at coordinate 103,496 of JAKSZP010010810.1, forward strand.
TATGTTGGCTTTGGAGTCTGTTTGGAGAGCCTGTGAAAGTCAAATGAGGAGCTGCTTTGGGAATTAACTGCCCTGGTTAGCCAACTTGATGATACCTCCCATAAAGCTCATGATAATGGACTCCAGAGTTCCAGGTTACAATGAACTCTTGATGATGTTTTCTAGTGTCTTTAAAATCCCGAGAAGAAACTAACCAATGAGAAAAAATTCTGCTGAGATTTGCAAAAAGAGATAGATGAGCTTAAACAGACACTAAGGAATGGCGCTGCCAGTGCAGTTCAGTTAAAGTGGAATGAATTGTGGAGGAACTTTTTGCTACCTGGGTGGGGAGGGGAGTCAGGTTGCAGATAGCCTAGACTCTGGGGATGAATAATACGGGTCTATTAGTGAGCTTCACCTGATCATTGCTGTAATTCTGACTGAGGAGGCCAATACTTCTCACAAGACTGCGGAAGAACCAATTTCTGACCCACAACCTACATATACTTACTATATATGGGTGCTACATTTGTCAAGCCGGAAACTGCTTAATTTGTTCACAGAAACTGCAGCCTATAATAAGAAGATAGTGAGCATGTTGAAAAGCTGACCACTTTTAATTGGGTAGACAATATTCACGGGTTTCTCAAGTGATTTAAGCTTGCCATAAAAAGTTTCAGACCGCCACAAAGTAAAGCTGCTAATTTCTGCCTTGGATAGTGAGAGCGTCAATCATTTCACCTGTTACCTGGAGGACAGCTTAGTGACTTACCTTTGGCAAAGATATGGTGTATCGCCTGTTTTAAGAGGGTGAGAAGATGGCTCAGCGGAAAGCTGACTCCTTGATAATTAAATTTCATTGGAATGGAACCCATATAGCGTTCACTGATCACTTCACTTTGAAAGCTCATGTGTTGGTAGAGGCGGGAACACCATCTGAGACTGACGTAAGTATTGCTATGACTGCAGCCATAACCACACCAGGAGCGAATTAATGCAATGGCTGCAGTCCTACACAAGGATATCCCTTTACTTCATATAGTCAACTTTCTGCAGCGATTGGTTCAACGTTTAGCCCACCCAATGCAGACCAGAAGCCACTAGAGGCTGTTGATGATCTTTTTCAGTGAGTGGGCAGCAGCAGCTGACTTCTAGTCTGACATCTAATTCCTGACAAAATTATAGTACGTTGGCCAACCCACGGCCAACTTATGACTATTTGAGCCATCCATGGACATTCTTTAACTCTCTGCCCCACCCCAGCCAGATTATAACCCTGACCTGGTTTATTTGATGACTTTTGGAGATGGGATACCTTTGGGATAACTTGTTTCAAATATGGGCAGCAAGGACACTATGTGGCAAGCTTCCCTGCCAAACAGAATCTATGGGGTTCAGAAAATTTGTATGAGATTGAAAAAAAATCAAGCGGAGTAGAGATGGGACCCTCTACTTCCGCTACTTTAAATTCAATTGTCCCATTTGACCCTAATGAGATGCCCTATGTCAGTTCTCACAATACCAATGACGTATTTCTTTACCAACAAACCACTTGTGATGTAATTGTGTTAAATCGCTCCCAATTAAAGGAGGCCATCATGGAAGAGATACACCAAGAAATTCAAAAACCTTACGCCTGCCAAATATTGGAGCAGAACTTGGCAGATAAACCATAACCCTCTTTGGATGTGACCTCATTGGAGGGAGTGGATTTTGCCATCCTCATGGAGCAGATCACGCAAAATCCTCCAGGTCAGGGTCAGTATCATGAACTTTCATGGTAAGAGGAATTTCTTGGATGTTCACATCAAACAACAGTGGTTTTCTTAAACAAAGTGTACTTGATGTGACATATTTGTTGAAAAAAAAACAAAAATATGGGTAATCATTGACTCCAGCATCCCGGTCAACATATTGCTGACAAAGCTGGTAGCTAAGCTGCTGTTGAAACCTGATGTGGAGCACCAAGTGGTATATGGAACCTTGGGGTAGATAGTACCATATTGGAAGGATCGTACAATGTACTGCCTCTTCAGTTTGGGTCAGTCAATGTCTCCACGCAAGCAATTGTATTGCTGAATTATAATTATGACATGTTAATTGACGCCACTTTCATGCGCCTTTTTGAAGTCATGGTTGACATAGCAGAAGAACCTTTAAGATCCTGGATTAGCAGATTACCATCTATTTCACGTTAATAAGTACCACAGGATTTCACCTGTGATAATCAAATCGACCTTAAATACTGTGATGGAGTAGTTCCTGTCCACTATTAGCAGTTGAAATGGCATACTCGAGTCCTCCCTAAACAAATGTATGAGTACCAGAATACTGCTACTATGAGCGAGTGCTTTACTGATAACATCCAGACTTCAAGCTATTGTAGAGGCGGAACTTGAAGTGGAAAATCAGAAGGTTTTAACAGGGATGTCCTTGGCCCTTATCAACAATCAGCCTCAAACCTATGTGGCTCCAGGCATAATCATATCTGGTCATGGGGAAAAAAGTGCTTCTGGACAACCTGCAGAAGGAACCTCTTATGTTCTAGAGGCATCAGGTGGTGGCATATCTACTCCTGATCCCTGTCAATGAGTGCTTTTTCTTTCCAAATTTGGCTCATCTGTTAAACTTAGTCTCCCCATTAGAACATTGGCAAGCATAATGGCAGTAATTCCAGAAAAGTGTTGATGGGGCATTTTGAAGAGCAGCAAGATCAAGTGATGGCGTTATTTGAGAAATACTTGGAGATTTTTTTAAAACATAACCATGATTTGGGGTGCGCTAGCAGCATCATCCATCACGTGGACATAGAGAGGCACCCTCCTATTCAGTATCAGCCAACCTGTTACTTGATAGCTGTGGAGGATGTGTTTCTGATAAAGTCAGGAAATTTCTGGAGCAGGGTATGCTCAAGCTACTGAAAAGTCTTTGGTATTCACCTGTATTAATTTTGAAAAAGAAGGATGGCACTTACCAGGTAGTGATTGACTACCAGAAATTTAATAGCATCACTAAAAAGGATTTTTACCTGCTGCATTAAATCGATGATGCCTTAGATTGACTGGGCGGTGCTCACTATTTTCCAGCCATGGACCTGATCTTGGGTACTAGAAGATAGAGTTGCCAATGGTGAAACAAGAAATGTGTGCTATGATCCCTTCCAATGGGGCATTCCAAGTCACTTGTATGCTGAAGGGCTTCTGTAACGCCCTGGATATTTTAAGGAATCATGGACACTAATATGGATGATCTCAAGATGTTGCGTGTCCTTTTTACCTCAACAATATTTATCATTTTCTCATGAATATTCTTATAGCATTTAACTCATATGGAAGAAGTATTCCGCCAGCTCGCAGAGGCTATATTTTGCATTCAAGCCTTGAAAAAAACATTTTTTTCAAAAAGTAATTGAATATTTCAGGTTTGTGGTAGACACCAAAGGTCTTTGACTGCAAATAGCTAAGGTAAAAGCCATTAGGAAAATGCATGACCCCATATTAAACAGAATATACAAGTGTTTTTGGGCTTGATTGGGTATTACTGCCATTTTATTCCTAAATTATGCTGTATTGGGCCCCGCTTTTTGATCTTCTGAAGAAGGAAGCCACTTTTAAGTGAATTAATAATGTCAGAGCACTTTTGAAACCATTGAATGGCGTTGAAAGCGCTCTGGTGATGAAGTACTTGAACTCCAACAAAGAGATCATTCAAAATGATTCTTTTCTTTCCGCCATGGGAACAAACTTGTTGCAACAGGATGATGATGTGTGGAACATCCATATCTTATTTCAGCAGAATATTGAATTGTAATGATAGGAATTATGTCCTGACTGAGCGGGAGTTTCTAGTGGTAAACTATGCAAACAGTTTTAGGTATATCTTCATGGATTTTAGTTCAAGGGCATGAATGATCACACTTCAATATGATGGTTACAAAACCTTTGGGTAAAGAGGGTCCCTCTCACAGTGGGCACCAAAGCTTCAAGTGTATGATTCTGAGATAATTCATCAACTGGGCGTGAAGCACCAGAACGCTGATTGTTTATCACGCTTATTAACGGTCACCATCATAGCGGATCTTGCTGATATAATATGTGAAAACTGATTAGCGGAAAATATTCCAATAGGTCCCCTCAAAGCATTCAGATGCTGTATGGGATGAGGGTGGTTACATTCTTTAAGGAAGGTGAGCTGTTTAAGAAGGTTGGTGGGGTCACGTTGAGTTTTATGAAGCCTTCTTCCCAACTGGGTATCATCATGGATGCACACAAGGTGGTAAATCATGGAGGCCTACATAAAATATTGGAATTCATGTGGCCACAACAATAATGGGAGAGCATACACTTCAACATGATTTGAGATCATCACTTGCTGTCATTAATGCAAGTGTAGAAGCCTTCCACAAGAAAACTACTTATCATCTAGCTAAACCCAATTTAACTTGGCATATTGTATCCATCGACATTGTGGGGCCCTTGCAATGTGCGTGAATCACTCTAAGTACATTAAGGTAGTGATAGATCATCTGACAAGGTGGGTAGAGGCATGAGAAATTAGAGATTTGAGTACCATAACTGTGGTAAATTTATAATGGAGTGTATCATCCACCAGCACAGCTGCCCTCAATTTATACTCACAGACAATGGAAAGGATTTCACTTTGCATGTCCTCCATAAGTTGAACAAATTGGTGGCGATCTGTGGGGTAATAATGATTACATACCACTCTGAATCTAATGGAACCGTTGAGTGGGTCAATAAAATTTTGTAAATATGTTTAGAAAGCTTGTGAGAGATCAATCATCTGACTGGAACACCCCTCTTTACTACAGTTTTTTCATATAACATCATCCAACACTCACTGATGAGAAAGAATCCCTTCCTGCTGCTCTATGGGAGACACATAATTCTGTCTCCACTATTATACTCTTGAATAGAGGATACCAGTGGAATGGACCCCAAATGCTATCTGAAGAATCTTATGTCCACGTTTATTAAACTTCAGACTGAAGTATACTTGACCAGTTTTATCAGATAAATTCAGGGAGTATGATTCTGATCAATAATGACATAGTGGCCTTTTGAAAATTGTAATAGAAGAGTGTGTCTTTTTTCACAACCAGCATGGATTTAGCAGTGTAATAAGATAGCCTGCGTCTGATTTTTCTCTCTCGTTTCAAACACTTTTGTAACATATTAATTCAAGTCTAAGTAAGTTTTATATTCTCGTAGAGGAGATTGGTGTTCACCCAATGTCAGGTAGCAGTTGAGCAAGTAAAGTTAAGGGCACAGGTGTAGGCCCCACATCAACCAAGGTTTGTAAATGCCCCAGAGAATCTGGCGGCATAGAGAAAATTAATAGTAAAAAACTGGCGGGTACCATTTCTACAGAAATCTTGGCCTGGCAAGTGATCTGCAACCAGTTCATCATTACTCCACACTCTCAACCACTATCATCATTGGAACATAGGGTCCGTGTCTTCCTGGATATTCAACAAAATGGCGCTTTGGGAGAAGTTTTGTGGAGATGTACACACACATTAACGAATGCAGTGCCCATCACACCACACTCCATGCCTCATAGTTGGCTGGATCTAGGTTTCAAAAACAAAAATGCAGCAGATGAAGCTGCAAAAGTGCATGTGGTAGTGGACCTCCCAGATGGTCAACAGGTAGTCAAAATGTAGTGCACTTGCTGACTAAATTGAACCAAATTTTTGTAACTTTTGACTTCCTACCTACTACAGTCAAGCGCACCATGCTGGAGCACCACCTGAAGGATGGTCTCACTGAATACAGGGAAATCCAATCATTTAAGATGCTGCGCTTTACACTCATGCCAGACCCGTGCACAGGCAAAGAAATTTCTGTTCTCCCCCATCCGCGGGGATAGTGAAAGATTTGACCCAAATCACTCACACCACTTTTGTAGAAATTAATGGGCAAGACTCCCACCCATTCAGGGTCACTATGGACAGCGCGCCTCCTATCTGCACTTTCTGTCATACTTTTGGCCACAAGACCCATACCTGCCCCACCAAGGAGGGCATTACTCAAACTGAAATAATCCTGGGAGCAATGTGTGGTGCAGACACCCACTATGAACTGGCAATAGACACCAACGCAGCCTTCCCATGGGGCATGCCAGGGTGCTACATTCAAGTAAAACCTGTGTCCCCATAGGAGAGTAAGAAGGCCAAGCAGACCCACAAGGTGGCGGCCAAGGATGTGGCCAAGACTGCGTCCATGATCCTGCCCACCTAGCTCCAGGAGGACATAGAGTCATTTGCAGTGGAAGCAGCTCATAAACCTTCCACCGATCAGATTGGGCCACTCAAGCTGAAGACCTGATGGTGAGTTGGTTTCACTCGACCAATGCTACCAAACATCAATTATACCTGCTTCACTCACCAATATTCCTGGTAAATTCCATCTTCATGTGATGGTGCACCGCAAGTGCACACAACGCCAAAAATTCGTCCCACAGTGGGGAAAATGTGAAGGCAAAAGCCAACGTGAACCCCACAGCTAAAG